>JAYJMH010016664.1:0-21054 GCA_036873815.1 Phacellophora camtschatica
ACTTGATCGTCATCTGAATTTTCTTGTGGCATCTTCGACAATTTCCTCGTTGAAATTACTCGAATACTCTAAACTTTACTATGAAATAGCTCGCCCCACGTTGGGCGCCATGTTTTATGAAGTTGGTTTGAGCTTTATCAAGAAATAAGGCATAGAGTAGTAATTTTACCGTTAATGATTCAGCAATAAAAAACAAGCAACTATTTACAAAGATTAAGTAATTCCTTGTCTGTTCTGCGTGTTGACTCTGACTGAACTATTTTGTTACGCCCAAATCAAAAGAACAAGGGCTCAAAACGAGCGGATGTGCAAAGAACGTCACCACGGGAAACGTGATCAGCACGTGGGAGCCCAAAAATGCGAGGACTGGGGCCAAGACCACACCCAAGGACGGTGACACTTCTAAACATATACTACGGTGTTATTTGCATAATATTCTATTCCGCCTGGTCTCTGTTTGCGCGACGAAGAATAATAGAAAATTAATTGCAGTTTAAAATAGAAACTGCTGTTCAACTGTAGTAACAACTGTGATTTAACCGTATAACTTTTAACTGCTGTTCTTAATATGTCAGAGAATCGACAAAGATCAATTGCTGAATTGGAAAAAACTCCTTGGATATGACATCTGAGGGGGGGGGGTATAAATGGGTCTAAAATTCGTTTATTGATTCCTTATTGAAATTAATGCAAGAATATCTGAGAAGCGTGCATTATTACTTAAGACAAACAAATATTTGAGTAATATTTTAGGCGACTTTGGGGGGATTTTTCCAAAATGTAACAAGTAAGGGGGTGCGGCAATTAGGGACCCGAGACTAACCATAAAGACCTATAGTTTCTTAAAAGCTAAGTCTCAGTACTGAAAGATATTTGACGAACTCATACTTTCTTTTTACATAAGAACATAAGAACAGCGAGGCTCGACCAGACATTTTTTTATAGAAGGAACCTTACCTTGCCTAGAAGTCTTGACAAGAAATTTTTTCTTATGGAGGTGAGTGGATAATTTTGCTTAAAATAAGAAATAAATTATTAAAACAAGTTTTTTTTAAAACAAGCATTTGGAAATTTGCAGTGAATGTTTTCATTCATTTTTTATAATTTTCTACCCCCTACGCTTCTAAAAACCTTAAACACCTTTCAAGGCATGCTCTAAAGATCTACATACTTAATTTCTATTTAATGTAAATACTTTCTGAGATAAAAAAATAAGTTACCCAAATCTCAGGCTATAGTTCCTTAGAAGTGTTTCTTGTACATAAAAAAACGTGTATGCATTCTCAATTCAAAATGTTGGCTAAGTATTGTTAAGGCAGAAAAGAAGAAGAAGCTGGTCACGTCGTGAATTAAGATATAATTACAGAAGAAACATCTGTGCAAAAATAAGAACAATCATGAAACAATTTAAAAAACTTTGAGATTCAAATTCTGAGAAATTTAAGCCCTTTAAGAACATCGAGCACCGTTAGAGTATCTTGTTTCCTTGTAAAAACAAGAAAATAGCCTACTAGACAAATTCTAATTCTATTTCTAATCCCCATAAGGAAAGAAGGGAATCCTATCTTTACTTTCAGACCATGATTTCTTATCAAGATGAAATAAGGAATTACCCATAGGTTCCTAATTTCCGGGGGGGGAGTTGGAAAAGCGAGGGGGGTTAGGATTAATTAGTCCAAATGTAGCCTTAAAATGGAATTATAACACTGCGCAGCAAGATGCCTCGATACAATTACGAAGTCCCGAAGCGCTGGCTTTTTCTTTGCCTTTATATATTCCCTTTTAAAGTCGTGGATTGATCGAAATTGCAAAATTTACAGCCAGCACGCTGTCAGTAATAAATGCTGAGATGGTAAAATAACCGATAAAACTAAAACCCAACAGGAAGCGGAGGAAGGAATGGTGAACGATTTCGGTTATCCTGAAGATTTCAGTAATGCTGACAATTTATGTGACCCTATTATGTTTCGTGTTGCATTTACGATTGAAATAAGTGAGTCAAACCTAGTTTATAATCTTAAGCAAGAGCGACATTCCTATTTAGTATCATTTTTCATTTAAATATGTAATGGTAACCTACAGCATTACCGTGCAAAGCAAAAATAGTCAATTAACGCAACTTGTATTGCAGTACAGATTATCACATAAATAGGTCATTCCATATACAAGCCCATACATTAAAGTCATTGCAAGACAAACCAATACGGAGAGACGAATAAGCTCGGGGCGGGGTACACCTTAATATATGGGTACCGATAAGGACGGGTTTGAAGGCAGAAAATTCTCTAATCATGGGTATGATTTTTGACAAAAATGTCTTAATTTTGGGTTAGATGTCAAGATTGTCCTTAAAGTTGGGTAGGTTTGAAATGAAACACAACATCAATATTGGGTACACACGAAAATTTAGACATTAAAAGATGGGTGGGTTTATCAAATCTCATCGGAACACTCGCGTCCGACCGTTGGACATGTACGTCCGTCCCCTGGGAAAAGCAGGCCTAATTCAGACGCAGTGCTAGGCCTAAGAAATGAACCAGTTTCTTCAAATATTAACTCCAGTTAAACGTTATGAATTGACATGAAAATATCACAGATAAAACATCGATAGGCCTACTGGACCGACGCCCGACCGAAGTTACTGAATAAATGCACTTCAGTGAAGTTAAAAAAGTACGCAGTAAATGAACTTCTTTCTATAGATCAATACATTTTATCTAAAATCAGCATATTTTCCCTCTATATGGCATTCCCTCGATGCATTGAGTGCGAAATAAAAATTTGTGATTTGGCACAAAATGGACTTAAGGCAAGTCTATCCGGTTCCCCCAAAAAGCAGACAACGACCTTGAAGCACACTTCCCTGTAACATCCTCACCGGGCTATAAGATTGCAATGGGGAAATTAATAAAAATAGTTCACGAGGAAAATTAAACATTTGACGGGGAAGGGAAAAGTTTACGATTAAAAAATAGAATGAAAATATTTCAGGAACCAAACTTTGAACAGAAAGTTCCAAAGATCATGCAGATCCTTCCTTCTCATTCAGCATTGTTTCAATTATTTATGATGGGTAAATAGAAAATTGCACGGAATAATAAAACTTTAACGGGGAAAAGGATTTTTGAAAAGGGTAAGCCCCGCCAACTCTTTCAACCCGTCTGGGCGGCGGCGTTTTAGCGGAGTCATTACAGTGGGTGCGTGACGCTCTAAGTACAGCACGAACATACCCTAAGTACAATACTGAAAAGGTTGTTGTTGAATGTTTGGTTAAGTACGAGAAATTGTTGTTGAATGTCTGGTTAAGTACAACCGGCGCTGATAAAACTCCTCAAAGTCAAAATCCTCAAAGTCAAAAACGCACAATAGGAAGGGTAGGTACCGAACAAATTACGTTGTCCCCCGAAGTTAGTTAATGCTCTATTCGCCCAAAAAATACGCTCTATTTCCTGGAAACCAGATTTTCTGAACAGTTCAAAATTATTTTTCTCAAATTGTTAGATTTTGAAGGATTTTATTCCCAACATTTCATTCCAAAAATTCCAGGTTTCGATACAAAAATAAGTTTGAAAACATAAAGAATTGTCTTCAAATTGTTATCATCATATTATTATAAGGTCAATCAGCATATCCCACTATGGTTGGTCTTACAATCAATATCCCAGTACAGTACATGTATTAAAACACAGTATTCAATAAAAAATACGGTGTCTAATTATGTATTAAAAAGAAGAAGAACATACTTTCTTCGAATTTCATGTGTAAAACTCTGTTTCCTTTCGTCAATTAGATTAATCTGAGAGTTACTTCTTCCTTCTAGTTCCAAATTCCTTTCAGTGACTGTCACTGCAGTTTCCTCACAGACCTCCATGGCGGCCAAAATTTATCAAATCTTTCTCAACTTCTCAACTGTCTTCTGGGCTTATTCAGCTGGCTACAGTGACCTGCATCCACAAACAATGAATTACAATTTTTTAATCCCAGTTTGTCAATTGCTATTGAAACCTCAGAGCATGTGGTTACGTGACTCGTTTTGCCACCCTCGTTTTAGATATCAATTTTGAAAATGTTTATGAACGAAGCAAATTTGAATTTTTCTCTGGATATAATAACTTTTAAAACTTGCTTACTCTTTCACGGAAACGTTAACTTTATCCTATGCAGACAAATCTTGCTTTAATACTGATCTCTAAACAAAGACATCCATTGTCGCTCTAAACCAACCAATGAAAATGCAAAAAAACATTAAAGGATACAATTTTCTTCCCAAAAAATTCCTGGGAATAAAATTTCAATATCTATTATTCCTGTTTATGGTAATGGCCAATGACCTTGCTAGATTCCGCGTGTTATAAGAGGAAGTAATACCATTGCGATTATTCTATTTTTGTATTTTACGAGTAAAATTTATGCTCCACGCTTATAATACAATCATCCGATGCCTAATCATTGAATTGTCGCGGATAGTCAATCTTCACAATCGTTGTAGTTATTTACGACTTATAAAAATTAAGGGAAATTTCCGTCTCGTAATCAATATTTGAGCTTCGAACAGTGACAAATTCGAACTTTTTATGAACGATTTATGATTCCAACTTTATTTACAGGCTTACGGCGATAAATTGGAACCCGATGTGAACTTGAAAGTGTAAAGATCTAACATAACAGAAGGTCTTACATAACAGAACTCTAAAAGCCTTGTTTCAATATATCCATAAAAGTTGGGATATCAAAGCAGAATTTGTGTTCTGATGTTGCCAGGCAACCAGTGGGTAGTAAATGTTTATGAATGCGCAGAAACATGCTGTCGTAACGTAATGGTCAGAAAAAGCATCATATGTAAAATTTAAACAATTTTTATTATATCATTATCTTAAATTACATAATTCTTATTTAAAATAAATGACAAAAGTGATCCGTATTGAAATGAACTGATTTTATGGTGTATTCTAAGAGTAAGAAAACAAATTCACAATACCACATATTGGGAAAATTGTATATTGCGAAGCGTAATTTGTTGCATATTGTGATCCCATGAGAAGAAAACCAAGCTTTAAAATAATAAATATTTTTGTTATTTTATCAGGAAAGCTTTTTAACGTTAACCGTAAAATTTCACAATCGTAAATATTTGAAAAGAAAGTTTGATGTCGTAGCTTCATGTTCCATCGTCCATCATAGACGTTACTCATAAAAAAGGGCATAGCAACCTCCTTTGCCTTCAATAAAATAGGTGAAATCTTTCATTTTTCCCTCGCTCGGGGGAGGTAAGTTCAATAGGCAGGTGATGGGGTGTGCTTTGATGTATATCAATCTTGTTAATAAGCCTATCTCTAGTAAATTCCACTCTCTTTTAAGCCCCCCCCTCTAGAACATCCAAATCTAAATAAGCCCCCTGGGGCTTAACGGAGCTTTTGCGGTATTACGTGTTCGTAGTATTGCTCCTCCGCCAGAACTGACATCACCGCTGGCCAAATTTGTTCAGGTGTGGGAAATGCTCAAAAATACTCAAAACAAAACAAACTGAAATAGCGTTTTCAGAACTGGTAGTCCATGAGCGTTGCTATTGGGGCTGTATGGGGGTGCCACACCCCCAATAATCAGTTACGGGGGTGAAAATTCTATCAAAAATTGAGCAAAACTTCTGGCATTAATCAATTTCGCTAAAACTAACATGAGCATATGTGTATGTTGGTTCAAGTACTCTCTATAGAAATCTCAAGGAAACAATAGAAAAGGCCAAACATTAGATAAAATTTAGATGGAAAAAAAGTAGCTAAACCTGCATATCTAAAAATGTATCAAATAGCGTGAAAATATTCATTTCATTGAAAATTTTGGAAAAATATCACCGACACTTCCTCCCATCTTAACATGTTCACGACGCCACTGATTGGAAATGAAAAAAAACTATTGATACAGACGTTCTCAGCTCCCAAAGCTTATATTAATGGTTACTTTTCAGCGGAACATTGGTTTAAAACAAATCAAGTCCCGGAATAAGTAAACTTACTCCAATTTCAGTAAAGAAAAATTGCTGTGGATGAAATATACGCTGTGGAGGAAGAAATATTTCCACTACGTATATTTCCTTTGCAGAGACATTCTTTTCTCCGCAGAGACATCATTTTTCTTGCTTTCACGGAATAGACTTAGCAAATATAGCAATGAGCGAATAGGACAACGAGGGAGCAAACTCACTGCTTATTCCATTTTAGAACCCAGTGCAGCGTGGTAAAAATATTCCCACGCTGCCACGCGTTTGTCCACAAAACGATGGTCATCACCAATGACGTTCAAAGATATAAAGTCTCATCTAATTTATTCCTAATTCCTAAATGCCCATATATCAAAACAACTGTTATAAACAGTGTATTTATTAGAAGTAATTTCCTATATTGCAGCCAAAACAATCGTTATGAACAATTCATTTATTTATTAGAAGCAATTAATTAATGACATAATTCATTAGAAGAATGCGGAAGAAGTAATAAAGTTCCCAAGTTTGATATGGTTAGTACGTGTTCAGTAATTTTTTTTTTTAGCCTTCTTACACGTTTTTTTTTATAAAAAAAATTTTTATAAGAAACTCACTGGTGAAACCAACGAAAATTTAAGAAAATTTTACTAGTGAATGAAAAATTGCTAAGAAACTTGAATAGTCGAAATTACATAAAGCCTAATGATTATAATGGAGTGGACATGATGTCAGATGATTGATTCAGTGGTGACTTTTTATCCTGTACAATATGTAACAAGTTTTTGTTAATGTTTTTGTTGAAAACAGAATTTATAGTAAAAAAAAAGGAATTGTTTCATATAGATAGTAAAAAAACGCAATTAAGAAACTTTCAAGAAACTCTTACTAGTGAAACTTGGTCAAAAATGGTTCAAAATTAAGAAACTTTCAACAGGATCCTTAGCCAGGTTTCTTATGAAAAAAAACGTCTACAGTCATGTTTAAGTAGCATTTAAATTAAAAGTAGAGTTGTATAATTGGAAACAAAAGTTTTGTCTTAAGAATATTAAGTGAATCTTCCATCAGAAATGGGTTATATATTGGCTAACAAGGCCTAATTTTATGCTAAAATGCAACTGCATAGCATTTGATACAGATACTGTACATTCTGAAGAGAAATGTGCCAAATAAATTTCCGATACTTCTATAGAGGTTTCGGACAAATTTAATGGTTGATAACCCAAATATTTGCCGTGCGTGTTGAGAACTATCCGTGCGTGTAAAGGGTTAGAAGGTCATAACTGCAGATTATTAATCTGTGCATCTCGCATTCGGTTCGTATTGTTGATAACTCAAATATTTGCCGTGCGTGTTGAGCACTATATATGCGTGTTGAGCAATATCCGTGCGTGAATAGGGTTAAAAGGTCATATATGCAGATTATTAATCTGTGCATCTCGCATTCGATTTGAATGGTTGATAACCCAAATATTTGCCGTGCGTGTTGAGCACTATCCGTGCGTGAATAGGGTTAAAAGGTCATATCTGCAGATTATTAATCTGTGCATCTCGCATTCGATTTGAATGGTTGATAACCCAAATAAGGGGCCATCGACATTTAGGTTTCGTCTTTCATCGTGGCATTTGGCCGCGATGGGGGGGGGGGGGAGGGGTTCAGACGCAATCCGTGATTATTTGTGTTATCAGGACAAAACCTGACTTTAAGATTTTATTAGTAAGAATTTTATTTTCATTACCTTTTCTGGTTATTGAACTATTATTTATTGGATACATCTTGTTTCATTCGTTAATATCATGCTATCGAGGACAATACAAGAAGAAGGCTCCGTTGAAGACATGGAAGGCAAAAAAATCGGATTCAATATAACAACAACAACAACAACAACAAAAATTTAATGCAAATTTATTTAAGGCCGAAAAAAATTTTAGGCCGAACAAAATTAGGCCGCGATGGAGGAGGGAGGGGGGGTCCAGACAATCGCGGCCAAATGCCACGATGAAAGACGAAACCTAAATGTCGATGGCCCCTTAGTAACTCGCTCAATATTTTCTCTGGATCCGCGCCTGTCTGCTGTAGCCCGTGGTTTGAACTAAGAAAGTATAGATGGAGCGACTTTGTAAACAAATCTTTTGGCACGACGAAAGTAAAAGAAATGGGGATAAGAGTGATGATAGATTGTCAGGTTGCATGCATACTAGAAAAGCAGTTGTTTGGATTAAAAGTCACACCAGTCTTCTCTTTTTCCTTCACGCCTGAGGTCTCTGGTGTCACGCGTCTATTTTACAGTGTGTGCATTTGAAATTAAGGCCAATTTACCCTAACAAAACTGAAAACTCATGTATTCTATATGGTATAAATTTGTCCGTTCACTGTGCAAAGTGTTACACTTAAGAAGCAACGATGTTTTGCACTGTTTTACGGTGTGCGCATTTGAAATTAAGGCTGATTTGCCTTAAAAACACTGAAAACTCATATATTATGAGGTTTAAACAAACTTGTCCGTTCACTGTGCAAAGTGTTACTCTTAAGAAACAACAACTTTGGGTGTATGGAATGCACAATGGTAAATAAAGGCCCATACTAGATGGGTGGAAGGTAAGGTAAGGTACTGGATGGAAATCAATGGGTTATGGCAATGTCAAGCTGATGAAAGACAGACATCTCAAACACTGTCAAAAATAGCATGGGGGCAGTGGAGATTTGAAATTGTCCCCACAACGGAAATTCAGCAAAATCTATTCAATGTTAATTGTTATTTGATTTTTTGAGTGTCGTTTTCAGCAAAGTTTGTAATTGAAAACGATAAATGAGGGGTAAAATTTTGAGTATGAATAATAACCTCCAATTCCTCCACCTTTTCATTTTTTCTCTCCAAAAATTCTAAGTATTATTAATTATTAACTTCATTTTGTTAGTAGTATTTCGTAGCATTGCACCTAGAATGTACAATTTGGTTACACTAACTATAAATAAAAAAATAAAATAATAACGAGAACTATAAGTGCAATCTAGCTGCAATACAAATGCAAGGAAAGAAAGAGTCTGGTTAGAAAGTTTGACTTGATTATCTTGCAGTTTTAATGTTTAAAGCAAGCATTGAAAGTGTTATGAAAAGCCATCCTACTTGGACTTGAAGTACTTTTACTACAGAACAAGTTACGTTTTCCTTTGAAAAACAACCATCATTTTCATAAAACACCAATCATTTACTTTGAAAAACCAAAACCATTAAATCTCAAAACTTCAGTTCACAAAAGCTATTGCAACTTCTTGCGATCAAAAAGTATATTTTTTACCAGTTATTGCCACCGAATTGTGATCACAAAAATGCAACAAGGCAACTCTTGTAATTGCTTGCAATTCTGAAAACCATTTCAATTTAAACTAAAAAAGAAAATACGCAAATTAAATACAATCAGATGAAAAACTCCCGAAAATCACCTCAATATCTTTCTTCTATGCCGGTGCTTCACTTTCTTGTCAGAATTTGAAGAAACTATATCACTGCCTGCTCTGCAACAACGCGTCTCCAAGCTTCGGAGAGAGGCATTTTCTTGCGTGATGAGCACTTCAAGAACCAAAGAAACGTGATGGACTGTGGATGGACTCGGCAGACCATAATGTGCGATCACGTGCACATACTTCACAGTTGGAACAGGTACCAAACAAAGAGTTTTCACTCACCACGTGAGATAAGCTTTCAGCTGTGCATGTCCATTATGAGGCTGTGCATTTACATCTTATTATTTTTGTGAGAACCAGGTAATTTTGGAATTTTTAAATTTCTTGGTTTGCATTGCAGGCTATACTAAATTGTTCTTATTCTTGCACGCATGCGTTTTTTATTTTCAGCACGTAATTTTTTATTAATTCCAAATTCCAAGACTTTAACTACAATTGATAAGATTCTGTGCCCATTGTAAACTTAACATTTTATTCCTGCATTTCCCAGAAATAAATTCTGTTACAGAGTAGACATTCCCTCTAGCGAAGATTCCAAACTTTACCTGGACGTGGTAGCATTTTTAACCGAAACGACTAAAATGCGAGCAAAGATCGCCTGTGTAGCTCTCTCATGACTGTATTTTCTTTCATTCGTATTCCATTAATTAATTGTCTAGGTGTCCGGTAATGCTCGGACGGTCGAAACAGGGGGATACGTATACAATACCTCTATCTAATTCTTTTACACCCCAAAACGAATATTCAAACCGAGATTTGAAGATAAAAAAACAATCTATAGAGATAAAATATCAAAGCCACTCCGTCTTCTTTGTGCACATTCACTTTGTGCAATTGAAATTTCATCTTTTCTTCTTCTCGTGAGATCTTTTCGTTACAAAAACGAACACTTCGATATCATTTTTATGTGTATTTTGTTTAAAGATTCTGTTACAGTCTCATCAAAAAGTAAGAAAAATATTAGAAACTTTTTTGTGTAAATCAAAAGACAAAGGTTAACAACAGTTCATAAATACAAAGGTGAAAAAAGTTGAAAGGTCAGAGTACAGATTATTTGAACAGTTGTTCTTCACTTCAAAGGCTGATCCCCAGGGGGGGGGGATACTCCCTAATATATAGTGAAAGGTATGCTCCCCCAACATGGGTGGGTTTTGCCTCAACTATTCTCAACAACTGGATTCATTTTCCCCCAAAATTCTCAACAACTGGATTCATTTTCCCCAAAGATTCTTCAAAGTTGGATCCAGAGATCAAATTTCCATAAAAATGGTTCTAAAATATTAATTAAAACTGAGTGTGAACTCATTGATAGCAGATTAAAAGTAGGTGGGTTGCACAAAATTCAGGGGCATAACCCTGTATATTTGGGGGTCAAGTACCATCTCTAGAGGGAGTTCCTCCCAAGAAGGAGGGTAAGGGCGCAGGCTGATAAGCAAATGTGACTGTGCTTCGGGGCCTTAATGCTTTAAATTTAAGTAATTATATCCAACTAAGGACTAAAAAATAATTGTTGATTTTACCGGGGTCATCATGTTTCTCAGCGGCCGTAAAATAACATGATGCGAATGTGACCGTACACTCCTACGTATTTCACAGATACCTACTTTTTAATTTTCGACAATGTATCGTACCATAATCATTAAACTTGGCAAGTTCCCCCTGGGTTTACAACGACGACTGTTCACAGAATAGAGAAGAGCTCGTACAGAGAGCCACAAAATGTTGTTAGAGTTTGATAATAAACTTAATCTCCATCAGATTTCCATTTGAATGGTTTGAATAAAATATCAAACTATTCAGCAAAATTGAAAGTATAGGGAAAATTTTGTGTTGCCTGTTTTTTTTAAACAAAAGATAACAGTAAAGCAACCACCAGCATAAAATACATTTCCGAAAACAAAAATTCAAGCCAAGATCTTATTTGAAACCAAGAATTTTAGCCATAAAAACACAGTAAAATAAAACTTTAACCATAACATTAACACAACTCGTTTTTAAAAAACTATTCTTCCTATATACCGTTTTGTGGGGCTCAGAGAAACGTTTTTGTGGCAGTCATTGCGACAGAGGCGGAGGTGGGCAAAGCTTACCGGAAAGTATAATTTCCACGAGCAAGCAAGGTGAAGGGTTACCCTCCTAAAAATTGATTGAAAATGAAGAAGGTTAATTTAGTATTTGGTAACAGTGATGAATATGCTGGAGGGAACTGGGCACTAGTGTTGGGAAAACAATATAGGCAACACAATGGCTATTACATGAGATTTCTGTAAAATAAATGTGTCATCATTCATTTGATAAAAACTGGTATGCAGAAATGTTCTCGTTCCCCTACGCATGGTAAATAAAGAGAAAAGCACGACCTAACTTATGTTTATAGCAGCTATTGTCAAAATTTGAAAACGTGCTCATGTTCCTTGTGTGTGCCTACGCGTTTTGTAAGTTAATTGGAAGAGAATCGGGCTGGATTCTTTAATTGGAAAAAAATCGGGCTGGATTCTTTAACTGGAAGAAAATCGGGCTGGACTCTTTATTGGAACGAAATCGGGCTGAAGTCTTCAATTGGAAGAAAATCGGGGTGGATTCTTTATTGGAAGAAAATTTACCAATTAACAAGTGATAAACAAACAAGAATCTTAAATTGACGTTAGTTGTAATGAAATATTGCATGCACTTTCAAGAATATGAATTTGAATTCAAGGCTAATATGCAATTGAAGGTAGCGTTGGCAACTGATCAATACGTCCACAAGCACTGTCGTTTTATTTGCATCAGGATCCCATAAACATATATTCTGATCTTTTTGAACAACGCTAAGCCTTGAACTTACAGTTCAAAATAAATTCATGTTTATTTAAGGGGTTTCTGAATGCAAAGTTGAGTTGCGCAACTTTGCAAAAAGCAATGCATTTTTATAAGAAAGAGCAAGTAATTAATTGTTTATGTCTCTCCATCCTTTCACAAATAATAAGCCAAGTTGCAACATTCTTGCCAAAAACCACGCATCGTTACAAAACAATTGGAAAAAGTCGTTTCGTTCGTTCGATTCATTTGTAGTAAGTTAGCCTTTGTGCAGGAGAGTGTTGCTACGCCAAGATCTAACAAAATAATTCTGCAAAAGATAATGCAATTTCATAAACAGAGTGCATCCACGTTGACGCATTTACACATACCAACATGTTTCTTGCCTTTTTGTTAAAAAATTATAGCTATAAAGCGAATATTTTCTTATTTCCTTCGTTTCTAAACTTCTCTAAAAAATTATCGGCAGATTTTCTTTAAAACGAATAAGCGGGGAGGGGGAGGGGGCATCTATTCCGGACTGGAGAGTAGGTGTATTCCACTCAATTTGTCATCCATGAGTTTGTTGGCAGTTGAACCAAAACAGTTCTATTCCATTTGCTCAAAATAATTCACTCTTGATTCAGTGAAAGAAAGTTGTTCAATAATTCTCAGTTCAATAATCAATAATCATCTAACATTCAGTATAGATATATATTTTTTAAAGTTACTTTTGTAATAAGTTTATTTCATTTTCAATCAGTTTTTAAAAGAATATTACTGCAAATAAAGGCCCATTTACAATGCGAAATTTTTGGCAAGGCACAGATAAAGGTAGCCCTACCTAAATTCATCCGTGCAATGGCGAAGTAGTTCCAGGACGGGTAAAAATTGTGCTCTTTACCAGAAATAACGACTCGGCTCGGATAAAACTTGCCGTACCAAAATTTATCCGTGCAATGGCGAGGTAGTCCCAGGACGGGTAAAATTGCACCCATTACCACAAATAACGACTCGGTTCGGATAAAACATGCCGTGCCAAAATTTATCCGTGCAATGGCGAGGTAGTCCCAGGACGGGTAAACATTTTACCCATTACCACAAATAACGACTCGGTTGGGATAAAACTTGAGTGTAAAAGCTATGCAGAACCAATCTTTTTGGTACCGGTACCAAATTTTATTCTTGCCGTGCCAAAAAAGTTTTGGAGTATAAACAGAGCTTAAATACCAATCTTTTGAAATCTTTTATATTCTTTTAAAATAATCAAAACTACGGTGATATCAATTGTGGTGTATGGGAGTGAATGTTGGAAGTAAAATGACATTTGATAAATAAAGTAGCGGTTTCTAGCTCATTAATCAGAGAAGACTCTGATATTATTTCCCCTACTCCGAAAAGTAATGGTAGCTAAGTTGGTAGAAGTTAATGCAAGATTGCATTCCTTTGTTTGTGTAAAAAAAAAACTCCATTTAAAATATTCTTGTCAATAAGATTCAACTCAAATATTACAGCGACAAAAAGACTAGATATAATAAGTGAATAAAAAATCAAATGCAAATCGCTTGTTCACTGTCTGAATTATTAAACGTAATTTACCCCTTAATAATATTGTGTTCCGGTCCATAAGGAAATTTAGTAATATTTTCACCTCCATCTTCTGTTATCACAACGATATCATGTTCTCTGTACCCTCCTGCTCCAGGCAGTCCCTCGGGAATCGTTATCATTGGTTCCATGGAAACAACCATATTCGGTGCTAAAACAGTGTCAACATCTTCCCGCAATTCGAGGCCAGCCTCTCTTCCATAATAATGAGACAATACTCCAAAAGAATGGCCGTAACCAAATGTTCTGTACTTTAGCAAGTCATGTTTTCTAAAAATTTCATTAAGCTCCTTTGCAATTTCACTACATTTATTTCCTGGCTTCAAAAGTTCCAATCCGCGTCGGTGGACCTTGCAGTTCACTTCCCACACCTCAAGGTCACGATCAGATGCGTGGTCAAAAAATAAGGTTCTTTCCAGAGCAGTGTAATATCTACAGTACAGAAGCAACAACAACAACAATAATCTATCTTTAACAAAAGCCATAATCCAAATACATCTGAAGTAATAACCTTTTAGATAAGCAGTCACTAAATTTTGTTCTTTCTCGCAGTTTGGGGATCAACAAATCTTACTGAAAAGCTTACTGAAACAAGCACGATGGTTAAAAAAAAACCGAAAGTAAATGCACAATTTTATCTGATACCTGGTATGATGAAAAGATAGCGGGAAGAGCCAGGGGCGGATCCATTTTTTTTTATTTATTAGCTCAAAAATGTATGTAAAACATGTAAACTGTGAAATTAAATAAGAGAAACAGATAGTCAAATGACTACTTTATTGCAATATGTATGATGAAAACAAAAATTAAAACTTTCTTTTCTTTAAAGACCCATTGCTAACCAGCAGCCTTTGCGCACCTACATAGCAACATAACGCTGCAACAAGGTCTTCAGAAATAGCGAAAACATATTTATAAGGTGCGCCAATTGAGGTGAATGCAGTAAACAAATTTATTCTGACCACGAAGAAAAGAAACACGGCCTTTTTCCACCGCTGATAAGTCGTTACTAGGCCAAAATGTACTTTCAGATAACATGAAAGAAATGTACTATGGGTAATTTTCGCCCACAATGGCTGCTAGTTAGCAATGGGTCTTTAAGGGGTACAGTAACCTTAATAAAAGAAAGAAGTAAAAGCTCAAATTTTTCTTAATAAAACTATGGCATGTAACAAGTGTGTAGAAATATAAACATTAGAGCAAAATAACTTGCAAAAATGAAATTTATTTATTTACAAGAATTTATAACCCAGAAATGTCAAACCGTCAAACATACCCAGAAATCATTGGAAAGCAATTGATACTGATGATATCCCCTTTCTGTATTTTTCTACTTGTGACTGGATTATGTGCTCCATCAGTGTTTAGTCCAGATTGAAGCCAAGTCCATGCTAGAAATGAGAAACAGAATTAGCTGTTAAATTGCTAAATGAACTGGAGACTACTGGGTGAAAGTTAAAGCGTTTGAAATACAGGTTAAAGTTAGAACGGCAGATTTAGATCTAGTCTTGTGTTACCCTTCTTATAAACAATTTATCTACTTGATCATTTACCTTTGAATGCTATTAAATTAAGTTTAACTAAGTTTCGAGTATAAAAAACTTACTGTCCATCAATTCAATATGCGGGTATGTTTTTGATATGTTTTTAACCATTGCTTGAGTAGATGCAAGTGCAACTTCATATTCTGGAACGTTCTCCGTAATTGCCGCCCGGCAGGCAAACCCTCCAATATCGGCGATGCGTGCTCCATTTTTGATCAGGTCGATTTCTTCTCCAGACTTCACCATTCGCATTTTCATGGTCGCTTCTCCGACATCGATCAATTCAGCTTTCGGAAGAGCATTTTTTATCTTTCCAAAATTTACCAAATTGACATGGTCGAACTCTAGGCCTATTCTTGATCTGTTTCCAATAATTTTGTGTACTGCATAGAAATAGCTATCTCGCTGCCAATCTGTGTAAGTAACAGCGTCTCCAAAAGAGCGCCTCCATGGCTGACCATAATCAATGTCTGCATAGAAAAAGGGACTCGATGTTAAGGATCAAATGAAGTACTTCAAAAACAAAATTTTCTAATAATTACAGGCTCACTGTTGTGCAATAAATTTAATACTTTTTAACATATTTAAGTCGTGGTGAATAGCTTAAGAGATGTTATCGTTATCGTTCTCGCGTAAACGTCGTAATGGAAAAAACGTGCCAAGCCTAGTCCATTGTTAGCAAAAGTGCGCGAATTTTTCCAAATTTCTTTAAATTTCTTCAAATGACATTTTTGCCCGCAGATTTGGATGTAGCTGTTAAACATTAATCTAGATACAAAGTTTCATAATCATAGGGTTGAAAAATTATAAAGGATTTGACCGCAAAAATCGTTAGAGGTGAAACTTTACACCCTCGGACATTATTCACGGTCAAATCCCTTGCAGAATTTCAAACTTTTTGTTTTCATATAATTAACATCATGAACACTAGGAGAGTGAAAATTTGCACACGAACTAACTTCTTGATGCTAAATCCAAATTCAGGGTCAAAAGTTTCATATGAAGAAAAATTTAAAAAAATTCTAAAACGAGGCCGCTAATTGAAAAGGTGTATTGTCTGCTTTTAAACAATAAGAGAAGAACAATGATTAGCCTGCGCGCAGTCTTACAATGATGGGATGAAAACAATGATGGGATGAAAACAACAGAGGGCTTTGACTTGAGGCAAATTATGGAACAATATCAGAACGAACAAAAATACAATATCAACATACAAGGCCGGGCCATCTTCTCTCCTATGCAAAGGACACCTGGGCTGTAGCCACCATTTTTCAAACAGGAAAAGTCAGTGGCGTAGGAACCGGGGGGGGCATTTTCTGTAGCCCCCACAAGACTTTGTGGAAGTCCTTTCATGAGATAGAATGTCCTTCTATTGAATAGGCCAGTATGTGCCCATAAAAACGAAAAAGTGCCCCTTTTTCTTTGTGCCCCCTCCCGCTTTTGAAAATGTTCCTACACCCATGGTAAAAGTAGATCGTCTTAACAATTGAAATTGCATAACATCTATTTTTCCCATTTTTAAATTTAGTTAACTTTTTAATAATAGAGTTTACTAAGTTTTTCATTGAATTATGAATTAAGTACACTGTAACGTAAATTTAGTTGTGAAAATGAAAAACGTACTGGCTGCGATAACTGTCAAATCTTCTTCTGTGACAACCAGAGCATATGGTCTTCCGAAGGCACAGTACAGAAAGTCACTGAAATAGTTCACATTGTGATTTGACGTAAAAAGGCATGCTTCTAATTTTTCAGCTCGCATCAGGCCTCTAAGCTTATCGACTCTATTTTGCATCTCTTCTCTTGAAAATGTCGGAATAACCTTATCTCCTTGTCGGCAGTCCACAATTCTTGGACGATCCTCGATGGAATTTGTGGCAACGGTCCTGGCATTTCGGCATGTTAGATTTCCAGCAAATGATTTGCCTCTTAAATGACGCAAAAGTCCTCGAAGCATCTTTCACAGGAACCTTTGTCTCAGAGATATTACCCAACACAACAATGTTGATAGAATCTACCAACTCAAAGTATCACAAACAGTTGGAGATACGGCGTGTGCAATATTAGAACATGTGACAGTAAACATCGAGAATTGTCAACCAATGTGGTAACGATACCGCTCACGGAGGGCAGTGACTTTGCGCCCCCCTCTAGGGCAATCTTCCGACCTTATAGGGCAGTGTTTAAATAACTCATACTAAAAGGGATCAGTAAATATATTTCTTTAAAAGTCTTCATGAATGATAGGTTGTCTTTCTATTGGTGATATTTTTATTAACTTTTTCTAACACTGTCAGTGTTAAAAACAAATTTCCTCTCGCAAGCCTTGCCCTTCATGACTTCACTTGATAATTGTTGAAACAGAAATAGATAAAAATTCAACTGTTGTTTTAGGGATGATATCTAAACTTTGGTTCAACTTATCACTGATAAATAATGTAATTTAA
Organism: Phacellophora camtschatica; assembly: GCA_036873815.1. Lineage (NCBI taxonomy): Eukaryota > Metazoa > Cnidaria > Scyphozoa > Semaeostomeae > Ulmaridae > Phacellophora > Phacellophora camtschatica. Next base: position 17,821 of record JAYJMH010016664.1, read on the forward strand.
GAATGAAACCATCTTTCCAAACTGGAGTGCAAATATTTTCAATGACAAGGTCAACAGACAGCTCATTATTTTCTGTGGATTACTCCCCCGTGAAGAAGAATTTCAATTTCATCTTAAATCGAGGATTTACAGGATAGAAATAGAAACAAAAAGGATATCAACATTTCAATATGGCCATTATTCTAATTGAATACAATTAGAATACAATGGTATACAATGGTATACAATGAGAACGCTGGGCCGCAAGCAAACTTTTAATTTTCAAAACCATTTTCAAAGTTGATGGTTTGTAAAAAATTCAAATATAATGTTATTGAAAATAAGTTCTTTTTTTTTCTTTTTGTGAAAACAAAATTTTCATTTTCAAAACCATTCTCAAAGTTGATGGTTTGTAAAAAATTCAAATAAAATGTTATTAAAAATAAGTTCTTTTTTTTTCTTTTTGTGAAAACAAAATTTTTTTTCTTTTTTAATAATTTTTTTTTTGAAAGCAATTTTGAATGTGATAAAAACTGAAAAGAAATACATATTAATTCATATGTTTCTGAATGATAACGCTGGGCCACCATACTGAACTTACGTTTGGTCGAGTGAAGCCTGGATGGGAAACCTTCTGGAAAATTGACTAAACGTGCGAAACTTCCGTGTCCTTCGCAGGGGACGCTAAGGCTCCGGTCCCATGCCCGGAACCGGCATCTATCCTGCATTCTCCAGTATAATTTGATGGTATCGCGTTCCCAAAAGACACAGTACGGTCTTCCACGTGATTGGAGAGGGATGGAGGGAGGGAGGGGGGGTTTGAGGAACTGATATGACGCGGTACTGGAGTAACCATGCACATACAGCCAATAAGCAATATCTGAAAAGATGCGGGGTTTGTGTATACAACATTAATACCAAGGCATTAGATAAAATTTTGAAATAAAAATCAGGCTAAAATAATCGCACTTGTTTTTAGTGCATTTATATCGACCAAAAATGCCGAAGGTTTTTCTACACATTTGGCGAGTATGCTTAAAGGTTATGTTTTGTTTTGTTTTTAGTATCCGTATTCGTCGTCGTAAAAGCCTGTACCCTGCCATATTCCAGGGCCCCAAAATCACAAAAATAAATTTTTAGCCTCCAGAACCAAGTTAAGAAATAAATGAATTTTAAAAATATCTGTACCTCCAATATGTAGCATCTGTTCTGTCTCTGACTCTAGGGCAGCAAGGAATGGTGGTAATTTTTGTTTTGCCTCTATAAGCAAATGCTTTAAATCAATAAGTACAGATTCATCTGCCGAAGGAAAGGAATTAATTAGCTTAAAAATATCTGGCACAAAAAAATGTACCATCAGCAAAATATCATTAGAGTACCCAAGACATCATTTCGAACGGGAAACTGTATGGGAACGGGAAACTCTATGGGAGCTGTTGAGATTAACGTCTAGAAAAAATCATAACTAGTCTGGGTTTCACCTCAATCCCCCGTGAAATTTCAACTGTAATTTTGAAAATGTGACGTATCACCTTCACAACAACGATTTTATCTCACAGACGTTAATTCATGCATTACTCTGCATCAACAAATCAGAAAGCTTAGCATCATCGTTGCTATAACTGGCATCAATGTCCATTGCATATTTCTTGTTGTGACATCAAGCTTATTCATTTTACATTCTTTGGCGACTCAAATGGTTGACATCAATACGGTTTTTTTAAGACCTCAGGGCGAATGAATGTTGTTCCTCCACAGCATAAACGCGTTTTTCCTACGCAGCGCTATTTACTCCGTGGTCTTGGAACGAGACTGGCAAAATACCAATTTTGTCTATTAAACGCCAAAATTCTCGCCACGTGATAAAAAATCTCTCTACTGTTTATTTTTCTATATAAACAAACAACGTCTTTTATTTCATTTAGCTTTAAAATGATGTTAAGAAACGTCGCTCATTATTATCGTTAATATTTATAATTAATTTAACTAATTTAATATTAAAAAATAACAATGAATGAGTGTTCTTCATTTTCGTTATACCAAGTAGCAAACCATCTTCGGTTTGTTTATTTATTTATGACAATAACATAATAAATTACGATGCACAAAGTATTTTTCTCCCTCTAGAAAAATTCTATAACATGACATTTTGTCAGGTATTTAGAATTTTAGTCTAATGTTTGTTTTAATGGCTGCCCTGCCATACATATATATTGTAAGCAGTGCATGTGAAATAGACTATTTTGGAGATCGCGACGCCATGTCGTAAGTGGAGTAAAATAAACCGTGTTTTGTGTGGCAATCAATATCGCATCGACCAAATTCTGCTATTGACAAAATTCTGCAAAAAATCAAAGAATCGAGGAGGTTTTTAGAATTTTAGTTTAATGTTTGTTTTGTTTGTTTGTTTAGTGTAATGTATTATAAGCAGTGCATATGCAGTGATAATAATGATGATAATATGCAATATAATTTAGCAGTTCGCGTTTGGTAATTACATGAAAAGTTTCTTTGATAGATCTTAATTACAGATAATGACTGAAGCCATAAAACATAGCGTTATAAAGTATTTATATATCAATGCGTCATACCACAGCTTTTGTTGATAAATGTTGTAGCAAGTCCTGTGTTTCCTTGTCTCCCTGTTCTCCCAATTCTGTGAACTGAAAACATTATTCCATAAAAATTTATTTTTAGTAAATTTTATTCTCTTGCAATTGTCAAATGGCCATAATTTTATTCTCTTCTGCAATTTTCAAATGGTCAAATTATTATATAATTATATTACATACTCCTATATCAAATTACTATAAATTATATTTTACAAGTTTCTGATAAAATTGCATCGTACAAGTTTCAAGTTACAAGTTTCTAGTATAAACTAACCATAATTTTCGATATCATCAGGCATATCATAGTTGATAACATGCTTAATACCCAGAAAATCAAGTCCCTTTGAAGCTACATCTGTTGCAACTAAAACATCTTTTTTTCTTTCTCGAAATGCTTTTACACCCCGCTCTCTATCTTCTTGATCTGCAGAAAATACAATTAAACGTCATCAGTAACAGTCACAAGTAAATGATTATCATGAAACCAATATTATTATCATTATCATTGCTCTGCCATGTTTATGATACGCCAAGAAAGGTTCTTCAAAGATATTTCTTGCTTTTGTGAGGGGGGGGGGGGGGGGGGGGGGGGGGGGGGGGGGGGGGGGGGGGGGGGGGGGGGGGGGGGGGGGGGGGGGGGGGG
>JAYJMH010016675.1:0-21054 GCA_036873815.1 Phacellophora camtschatica
CTTTGATTGCACTTCGTGCAACCGAAATTTTGTTACGATTTTCGGAGACCAAAATTTTGCGTTGATGCCTCTTTAAATAATAGAAAACCGTTGAAAAACAAATGTGTTACATAACCTTCAATAAACAATTCCGATAGTAAAGACAGAGCTGGGTTCTTTTTATAAATATGTATTGTGTGTGTTAGGCTATTGATTATTCTAAATTTCTATTCTCAGAGGTAGTAAAAAGCAAGGTTATAGCAAACTCTGGAACTATGCAATAACTACCTGGTACCTAAACTCATTACAAAAGTGTACCTAAGATCTACCGGGTGACCCAAAGAAAAGTTCAGACGTTTGAAAAATCATCGACAATTTGATTTTGTTACGAATTTCAGAAATTTGTTTCAAAGGACAGAATTAATTTTAGAAGTTGCCGTTATTTTGGTAACGTTGGTGAATGATGAAGTAATTTCGATTTGAAAAATTCAATGTTGAGCTATACTTTTAAAAACTTTTGTCATTTAAATTTAAAAAATATCTTTTAAAGCGTTTAATGCAGCCAATGATTTTTTAAATCATATTTATAACATTTCTAACAATATGAGGTGATGGCAACTTGCAATGAACGTGATTTATTTATTCATTATAACAACTTATACAATGCATCAAAACTAGGTCGCTTTTAAACAGGGAAACTATATCGTTTTTAATGTGCTGGTGCAATTTTTGACATTGCAACAATTAACCCAGCCCTTCTTGTACGTGGAAGCATAAAAATAAGCTTCATTTATGAAACACTCAAAATTTGGGGATTTTTCAAATGTCAGAACTTTTTTTTGGGTCAACCAAGTGTATAGTCAGTCGCTAGGTCACGCATCATCCTCATGATATGATATTACTCAGCTACACATACCGATGGTTATTCCTGACTAAAGTGAAGAATTACTGACTGAAATCAGAAACAAAAAGTGTATGAACAGGAAACTTATGTAGTACTAGTAAGTCTATGAACCTGGCATTTAAGTTAAAATTTTATGTTAATAATTATGACAAGATAATATGTTAATTTATTCAATAATTTTAAACTGGATTTCAATTATGCAAATCTCATTATAATGTGACAATTTTCCTTTCCCAATCTCCAGAAATTAGATGGAGTGTTGATTTCTGAAATTTCTTTCAGAAATAAATCTGGAGCGAAAATAGACATGCTTGACTCCATTTTACATTGTAATAATACATCTTAAAAAGGGCCATCATCAAAGTCTATTCTTTCATGAAAGTTGGTGCCAAATGAAAATTTGAAATTGCCAATATAAAACAAAAATGTTCTTATTAAACATACATAGCATCAACATTTTTCCCACAAAAAAGTGTGTACACAAAATTCATGTATATATATATTTAAAAAATGCTAAAACAAAATAAATCAATTAACCTCTTCATCTTTCATCAATGGATGCCAAACAGCTTCTGACAAGATTTCCAAAGCATTTCCTACATTGCTGGTCAATGCAGATGCTGCATATATTGTGCAGTCTCTACAAAACAAAGAAATCAATGATGCCAAAAAATGATAAGCCCTGATAAAATTAAATTTTTGTTGGCCCCTTTTCAGGATATAAATATCTAAATTTAAAGTCTTTCAGAACAATTTTTCTCAGTCTCCAGAAAATTGACATGATGTTTAGCTGTTGGCTCTGATTTGACTCTCTCAAGTTGAAATTCAACCTTACAATAAGCAATAAACCTATCAAATTCAAATAATAATTCTTCGATATAATAAGATAAAGAAACAAAGCTAGATACACCAACAAAGAAAAATACCTGAATGCTTGACAGTCAGCATGTCCTCCCAGTTTTTCCATGGTTTCGTTAATTACCTCACTATCTGTATAGTTTCTTGTACTCTGTAGGATAAAGCAATAAAATAAATAATAAAATTGACCCAGAAAGGATTCAAATATTTGTTCAATAGCTGAAACATTAGCTTGGATAATTCCTATTTTCCAGAATTTTTCTGATATTTAAAATTGTGGAATATGTATTGAATAGATTTTAATCCATATTGAAGACTATTCTTGTGAGTCAAGAACAACAAGAGAAGATAAATGGTGAAAGCAATGTGGCAAACTCAAAAATTATAATATTAATAGTTGTGCAGTAAAAGTTTAATATTTTTTATAGTAAAATAATAGCAAAATAAAAATATTTGAATAATGCTGTCTGAATTTCAATTTTTATTTGCTTGTCATCATAGCATATGCAAATAAACCACAGAAAGTTCTTAAACCAGCAGCATTGACTTCATACCTGGAAAGCCATCTTTTCCAGCAAATGTGTAATTCCACTTGGATAATCAACTTCATGTCTGGACCCAGCATCAATTAGTACTGTAAACAACAATTAGTCAATTATATATATATTATTCAAAATTAATTAAAGATTCTTCTAATTTAAAAACATAATTTTCAAAATTATAAAACAGTCTTTAGAAAACATACAATTTTATTTTCAGGATATATAATGGTGCGCAGGATACAAAATATATATGGGATGGCAAGACTCAGTGACACAGCACCTGTGCTGTGGCCAGGCATGTTGTTTTTGTAACTCCAACAACCACTTGATGGCTACCAATCAAAGCTTCTCTTACTATAGAAAAGGATTCCCAGAAAATTAACAAATCTAAGCTTATCTCTCATATAAGGAAAAGACAAACAAACACTTAGAAAATTTAAAACCTTTGGGGGTATCCTCACAAATTAGTTTCAACCAATGAAAATAAAGGTTACACTGCATCTCATCTTCAGGAACACTGCATCTCATAAATAAGCTCAGTTGCTAATGTTTTTCTTAAATTTTAGAGCTGGTCAGTTCAGACTGTCTGAGGATTTATAAATTCTGAAAACCAAAAAAACTGATACCTCCCAATTTATCAATAAGCTTCTGATAGAACTTCATTGAGAAATTTTAAGGTTTGCAAAATTTCATAAACATTTGTCCTGATTATTATTCAGTTTCTGCTCATGGGAATAGTTTTCAGATTGTCCTGAAAACCAAAAAAACTATTACCTCTCATTTATATCAAAGCTGCTTGTGAAGTTTTATCAAGAAATACACATTTAAAAAGTTATTGAATATTCGTTACCCAATTATTTGAATGTCTGATGCTTACACAAATGTCTGAATGTCTACGGGAAGGTCTAGGTGAATGTCTTTTTGGAGATAACAGACCAATGTTTTTAGATCATGAAATTGGCATTTAATTTGAAAAGAAAAACTTCCCTGAGACTCGTTACTTGGTGAAATCAAACTGGATTTTATGTCGTCCCAGATTGCATGCAAAGTTTGGGTATGCACCATGGTGAACATGTTCTCTCCGTGCAAACATATTTCATTACGAATCCGTCTGCACATTTTTGTTTATATAGCTAAATCAAAGGAATTTATTAGGGCAATGGCTTTTTTTCCATAACTCTATAAAAATAAACTAACAAATATCGAGCAAAATGTTTGAGGAAAAACACAGTCACACCACAAGAACTGCACTTTAACTAACACTGAACAGCAGAAAAGTCTTTCATTTCAGACACAACATACATACCTCCTAATGTACAAAAAGGTCCAAAAGAATCTTCAGATGCAACTTTCAGTCCGTTTGAAAGTGTCGTCACATTTACACCTTTTAATTTGTTGCCATCTTTTCCATCCAGAAAATTAAGGCCTAAATTCTTTGGTCGATCTGGGATTCCTGGCAAAGCAACGCTCAGTGGTGGTAAAGTTATGGAGTCATTTGAATATCTTCTAATATTAGGGAACACTATTTTCCTACAATTAGAACAAAATCTATTGACGTTTTCACACGACTTCTTGCAGTGTAATCTGCAAGGACTGATTCTCGCAGCAGCCATGATGCAAAAAGAAAGTTTATGAAGCAACCTCGTTCCAGAAAAGCTGTTGAAAAAAACATCAGAATGATAATAACCTCTAGACTACCACAATCATCGTATTATGCAAGCAAACAACCTCTTCTCTTCCAAAGTTCTGTTTTTGCAAAAAATCCTTGTTTTCCAGCAACAAATATTTTAAAAGTATTTTTTGATTATAGCATTTATTGAAACGCTGCAATTTTGAGCAACAACATCATCAAAGAGGTACGAAAAATTGTCCCACTTTCCCAACGAACAGAAACTTATGTACAAAAAACACAGAAAATGGTCTTCCTTACCAGAGTCTACAGAGGAAAGATGGATATTCTGTGGTAGAGGGGAAGGCAAGACAAGTATCTTCTCAATATTCTTTTAGATAGAAAGAGAGATCGAGAAAGAGACTTGTACTTGAAGTAGCTAGACTAGTCCAGATGAGTATTGCAAAAATATTAAAAATGTCCTTGGTCCTTGCATTGACTGGTAAATCAACATGCCACAATATAAAACTAGGTAGTTTCAATGGTTGTAGCTCAAGAACATTAGTAAACCGAGCTTTTATAATTCAAATTATTTGATTAATCGAATAATTTGGTTTTAAAAACTTTGTAATTTAAATAAGGAAATGTCTTTTAAAGCGTTTAATGCATCGAATGGTATAGATACGCAAAATTATTATTTTTAATTTGCTGGTGAACTATTTGACCTTGCTTTGCTGCAATTAATTTAGCGTTTCCTGTACATGGCAACGGCAACATGTACATAGCGTTTCCTATACCTCCGATTTTTGATTCTAATGAAAATGGTTCTTGTTGTAGAGATGAGAACTCTTTTCAACAACAAGAACCATTATTATTAGAATCAGAAATCGGAGCAAAACATTGGTCAGTTCAGTTCAAAATCATAATGGAGATATAGGTCATGTCCAGATACGTGACAAATGTATTCGTCAGTAAACTCTCCAGACACCTCATTTAACAGATTGCAGTGCGTCGTTTTAAGACCACCGCACACGGCAGATTTCTGTCTTTGGAAGATGAAGATTTTTTGTCTTTGAGGAAAATTATGGAATCCGCACACGGCAGATTTTTATCTTTGAAAGACAAAGATTTTCGTATGTGAAGATCATTTTAGAACTCGGAAAGTGAACTCGGGGATTGCGGAGGAGATCACTTTCGTGCAATTTTAAACACTCATTTCGAAAACAAATGATAGCAACTAGGCAGAAATTTGCAGCTGCAGCAGCACCCTATATTTTGTTGAAGCGCAGTAAACGTAGACGCAGTACCAGCAAAAATTTGCGTACGATCGTGGATCGCCAGAAGAAAAGAGCAAGGGGTATTCACGAACCTGATCAAAGAACTGTTAACAGAAGAACAGAAAGAAGTTCACCAAAGAATCTTCTTTCTCTTCTGTCCACAGAATATCAAGTCCATCAGCATAAACTGGCTCCATTTTTAGTTCAGACCAAAGAGAAATTTGGCGGGAAATTATTATCACGAGATTATCATGTGATATTAAAGTAGTTGCTCATTGGCTACTTAGTATTCGAAAATATGTCTTTTAAAGATGTTTGTCTATGGGACCTGCACACGACAGATTTTTATCTTCGTCTTTGAAAGACGGTCTTCGAAATTAAACATGTTTAATCTTTAAGACTGTTTTTCAAAGACAACAATCTTCCGTGTTTCAAAGACAAAAATCTGCCGTGTGCTTACAACAAAGGGAAAATAACTTTTCAAAATGAATCAAGATGTTGCAATTTTGATTCTTGAGTAAGATCCTGCATTTAAATGCAAAGTTTAGCATGAGAACCAATTTTTGCATTTCTACATAACCTTTTTTTTTAAGTTATACAGCAATACAACTTTTTTACGTTTATTAGAGATTTGACCGCAAAAATTTTGATAGTTTAAGATTTGGTCCTAACATCATTCTCACGGTCAAAGCTCTTGCAATTTTAGAGTATCTACTACCTTCAAACCCATCTTTATGGTTGCTTGTTATTTGTCATCTATCTCAAGATGGTGTAAGACTAGTTTCACGCGACCACAGAATACAACAAATAGAAAATCTGAAAAGCTTTACCATCATGTGCTCATTTTATCCCAAGAAACATCATTTAAATAATTGTTGCTAATACACTAATACTGATGATTGAAAATGAACTGTTTTTAAATATTTGATGAATTGCAAATCTTTAAAAAGCAAAATCTGGTCCTTTTTAAATATTATTCTTAGACTCGATTCATAGTGTCGAATTGAAAGTACAATTTATAATCTAAACGTTATCCACGAATGTTACAGTTAATATACGTTGTCTCGACTGCAACTCAAAATTCGATATTCCGACTGAAACCTTTTAACTCCGTGACGAATTTCGCTCTTGACAAACTGTAACAATGCGTCAAGAGCGAAAGGACGTTCTCAAAAAAATTTTGTCTAGTCGTTCAGAGTCATAAAGTGGTCTTCGAAAACTGCAGTATTCGTAAAATGTAAATCGACTCAATACGGCGAGAAGGTAATCAAAGCACGATTTCTACTTATCAGTGGCAATCAACGTTAGCGACACTACAATAAGCATATTAATAATTTGTCATGGCTCTCTCAATGTGGTTTCGCACATCGGCCTGGACTCATTCCTGGTATACAAAATATGAAAAAGTATGCTGCATATCTTTGTTTTGCATCCTTGCCAAATTAGCATAAGAGAAACATTGTATATCAAGCCTACAAAAACCGGAGCACAATATGGCCTAAAATAAAGGGGAAAGTAGCCTAAAATCAACGCAATATGATTCTAATGTATTGTCGCCTGTTGAAAACAAACTATGACTGGCAAGGATACTTTCAAAAAATTTCAGTAAATCATCTTGCACTTATAAGCAATGCTTTTTTTTATATGGAAGACACAAAATCCAGGTAGGTTTGCTGAAACTTGTAAGTTGATGTTCTGCGGCTAAATTTTGTTACGGAATTCTAACTAATAAAAGGGTTCAGAAATACTGCTCTCAGATTATTAGCTGAGAAACTGTTCGCAGCTGGCTTTTCATAGATATCACAAGTCGTTGTATGAAGTCCAGTAGCTCAATTCAGCATTGATACATTGACTCATGTACCACGCACAAATAGAAACAATGTTTTTACACAAGAAAAATACTCAAAACCTTAAAACCAACGAACACAAAACAAAACAAATTATTACAACAGCACTGAATTTCTAATGGAACAACAAAAATACAGTTGCACTTCCAACTCAAACTCGATTAACTCTTTCACCCCCCCCCCGGGAAGGGCCGTACGGCCCATTGACAAAATGTGAAATCGTCATATTTTCAGGGGGTAAATACGGCTACAACTTTACATTAATTTCAAATATTTCAACGTAAATTTATCATATAAATTATGTTAGACCTGTGCTGCCCCCTGCAAAACAAATCGTGCATAGGATTTGCCTAACTCGAATTGTTTTGCATATCTCTTGAAAGCTTTTAGTGTTGACTCTGACCCGAAGGACTCCAACCTCAGATAGAACATTCTTCATTGAAAAAAGCGTATCTGACAACTCAACGAATTACACAGCGATCAGCAAACACAAGGGAAGTTCAGAGAATATTACCCTATTTCTTCTAATAAACACCCCCGGGGCTTTCGCTTTGCATTCAAGAGGTTTGAACTACGTTTTAAAATTTATTCTTTTAAGTATAATCCGTCTGCATTGTCTTTTAGCGTAGGTTTCAGGGTTTCTTTGTAATGATCAGTACTAGGAAGATCCTTCCTCCTTGTAAACAGACAGACTCTAATGAATAGGGAGGCTTGGATCCAGGACGAATTTAACCCTCTCACGCTCGGATTTTTTTCTGCTAAACAGGTAAATCCGATGCAAGTGTTATTTTGCAGGGGGTATCATGTGCGAACCAACTTCATGTATATGATAAACGTACGTTGAAATATCTGAAATGAAAGTAAAATTCTACCCGCATTTACCTCCTGAAAATATGACGTTTCCTGTTGTTTGTCAATGGGCCATATAGCCCTTCCTGGGGTGAGGGTTAAGGACGAGTACGACAGGTGAAACAATTGTATTTAAAATTTAAAGAATAAACATGTGAACTATTTGTTCCCATGGGGCAACAGAACGTTGTGCTTTTCAAATTCATGACGTGAAATATTCCGCCGTCGTTTGGAAAAACAATCTGAAGATCCCGAGAAGGGGAGGAAATTTGCGTTAATATATAGCGACAAAAAGAAAGCTTATTCCATGAACAGCATTTGATATGGTGAAAATGAAGAAATTGGCTGTTATGATTGATACCAGGGAGATTCAGTATTGCTATTACTCCCTGCACGGTAACTATCTAGAAAATAGTAAACTAATGATGCTAGTTGGCTATCATATTTACCATTTCATATTTGCTTCCATCTTTCCGTTACTCTTCAAGGCTTTTAAAGAAATCAAACCTCAACTAATATAAAAGTAAAAAAATCGTCATTTAATCTAAATACCAACATAAGCATTGGGAAATTTTGTATTTTATTCACTCGCTTTCACGTCCCTTTATTTCTGGTATATGGATGGATAAAATACAAAATTCAACAATGCTACTAGCAACACATAGAAAAATTAAATTAAATATCATACAATGCGTTATTTGAATGTCAGCTTTATATCCATTTGGAAGTAGCGATAAATGATTGCTCACCGTATAATTGTGAATATGTGCGAATCCCAGAAAAAAACTATTCCTACATTTATTAAATTGATTAATTTATCCAAATGACATTATAAAGAGCATATATTTATTGTTTAACGTTTAACCAAGGCGGTGTTAAATTTGCTTGAAGCCCTACGGGCCTAAAATCATTAAAGTGTTTGCAGCTATGTCTATATAACTAGACAAAAACATTGTCTAACCCGGTAGTATTATGGTGGTCTAAAATTTCGGAATTGGAAACTCCCTAAAACTGAGAACGGGGACTCCTGAACTCGAGATTGAGGACGGGGACTCCTGAACCTGAACTCAGGCTGAACTCGTCCATTTGGGCAAATGCAGCCGCGATTAACGACTGGGCCTTCAATTTCAAAACTCCTAAAAGTTCAATGGGTCTTCAAGAAAGCATCGATTTAACAATATTTATTGACTTAACAATATTTATTGACTTAACAATATTTATTGACTTAACAATATTTATTGGCTTAACAATATTTATTGACTTAACAATATTTATTGACTTAACAATATTTGTTGACTTAACAATATTTATTGACTTAACAATATTTGTTGACTTAACAATATTTGCTGACTGAACAATATTTATTGACTTAACAATATTTGTTTATTAATCCAGTACATCTAGTCTCAAATTTAATGTACCAAAACATGATGCAAATTTTCGGAAATTTACGAATTTGGAAATTTAATTCTAAGCGAGATGAGAAATTTGAACAGCCCTAATTAGCGTCAAAAAATTAAAAGAATCAAATTTAGATTTTCCATTAAGCAAGTTGAAAGCAAAATTATTCCTTCTTAGAAGGTTCCCTCTTCTCGCTTTCCGAGAGAGGTGAAAGGTCCCTAGCAGGGCTAGATACATGGCTACCGTCACTGCCTCTTGCATCACTGTGATCCCTTTCTGTGTCACTAAACAGAGGGTTGACAACTTTCATATCACCAGGCTAAAAAAATAGTATATAAATTATAAATACCTTGTTTTAACTCAAATACACTATTTTAGAGACAATTTTTATAAGCTATGACGAAGCTAAGACGAAGAGAAGTTACACGAATTTAAAAAACAAAATTAATCCAGGCCCTCTTTACATTATCATAGTAAGATCCCGTAATAAAGAAACTGATTTTTCAGATCGAGCCCTATTGTTCACAAATATTTTCTATTGTTTTCCCATTGTTATTCTGAGAAAATGAGCCTAGAAATTTCTTATCGGTGAATTCTTAGACCCCATTTACACGGTATCAGATCACTTTTGTATCGGATAAAAATCTTACGGATCACCCTTCCGTTTACACGGTATCAGATCACTTTTGTATCGGACAAAAATGTTACGGATCACCCTTCCGTTTACACGGTAGCGGGTCACTGAGAGTATGCTCACTCTTCAATTCCTTTGCTATTGTTTCCATTTCTCGGCGCATGCTCTTGCATTGTCTTCTGATTTACAATGAAAACGAAGATTGTACGCCAAAAACCGTTCAAGACAGCTCTGAAATTTTGTCACTGTTTCTGTTATTTCTAACTGTTTCCTTCATTTTGAAAACTCCCGAGACGCCACCAAAAAAGCAAGAAAACAGGTTTGTCAATTCAACCTTCATTTTTTTGTTTTGATAAAAAAAACGGTGCCAAAACAATGCTGCAATTATGATTGGCCCTCGTCCCTGCTAAAAATACCCTCGTTATGAATCCGTATCAACTTGATGCTGATCGCTTGCGTTTACATGGTGTAAAGCACACGCGATCTGGTACAAAAAGTGACATGTTACAGAACGAATGCGCTTTCGTAACAAAATCAAAATGGTACGGAGGATAGCAGAGCAGAAATTAAACCGGGCACCAACAGATAAAATAAAAGTGAACGCACTTGCTGTAGAACAATTCGTATCGGGTTTGGGATACCAAACATTTCCGATTTCGATATACAGCCCTGCAAATGGAGACAGTTTTTTGGGTCAACCGGCAGTTTTGCCCCATTAAAATATATGAAGATGAAGAATTAACATGAAAGTTTATGGGTTTAAAGAAAAACGTGTCTGATGTGAAAGCTATTAATGTAACAACTATTATTGCAAAAAACAGGATTGACAATCTAACACCAAATTAGCACAAACATAAAATGATATATTTTGTAAAAATAAAAAAATTAAAAATATTTATACCGGTGCTAATCCAGGACATTCATAAACCGTGTTATCACTTTCTTCATCTGAACTGTCGCTGTCTGCTGCACTAGGTTTCTTATCAGAACCAGTCCTAAATAGATAATAAATTAACATCATCATTATCAATATTACAATGACAAATATACCGGTCGGTCGATGTTCGATCATAGTCGAGATAATGACACACAACATCTCTAGATATATGACAAATAGCAGATATACATACCGTTCTCAATGAAAGTTATTTTGAAAAGTGTATTTCATAAAGAATGAATAATATTTGTCATATATCTAGAGAAGGTGCGTGCAAATATTTTGACTATGATCAAACATGGACTGCTTACAATCGTTGGGCCGGATGAGTAAAACAGCGAGGTTTTTTGGCGCTCTATAGTTTTGCAAGCAAACAGTCGCTCAGACTCAAAGTTTACAGATGCACTCATAATAAATGACAAGGCTGAAAATTTGATTAGGCTTGATCGGAGTTTACGGTCATTTCAAGAATTATTGCTAACGTGGTACAAAAGAAAATTGTAACAAAATCGCGTTCACTTCAGCCATAGAGTTACAGATTATGACCAAATCAATTTATTCATCTAAGTTAGCCGCTGGGACACATATCGAACTTTTAATGAGCATGATGGGCTGTTTCCTCGCAAAATTATTATGGCGCCAAAGAAGTCTCGCTTTTTTATACTCACCCGATACATATTTACTAAATCAAGTAAATTATTGAAATTTTGGTGAAGGGATTAAAAAAAGTTAAATAGTTAGTTTCACTCGATGTGCTGGATATCATTTTCGAGAAAGTTAATCATTTTAACTAACCGAGTCAACGAAATTCTTTACAACACGAACCCTTCCAAATTTGAGTTTAATTTTCATTGAATGTGAATTTCTTGATCTTAACTTACAAATTGCAGGCTCAAAAATATTTGGGAGTTTACGATGGAAGAAGTTTCAGAAGTTTCTTTTGAAATATTGAAAATTCTGATGGTAAACGTTATCAAGCTTGCCTGAAAATATAACGGAAATAGATTATTTTAAAGCTTGATTTTCTCTTCACAATATGCAACCAATTACGCTTCACAATATACAAACTTCTCAATGTGAGGCGTCATTAATTTGTTTTCTTGAATGCAACGTAAAATCAGCTCATCTCACGACTGAAAACTTGAAGGGATAACCTCCTAATTTCCTTTAGTGATTCATATTTCTGTGGAAAGCAAACTTTTACGTAAATAGTACGTTGGGGACAATAGTACGTGAATAGTACGTGAGTGGTACGTTGGAAAAACCATTTTTAGAAACAAACAGGTTTGTGAGGTTGCCATTGCCGATCTCGTTCTAGTGTGGTAAACTCCCCATTAAAAGGTGGCACAGCAGAAACGTACACCAAAAGGTTATTAATTGTAACACTAAAGCAAACTTCTAGTGAATCAGTGCAAAATATAACCTTTCTTTTACAAAATAAGTAAGTCACACTCTGATGAGAACATAGATCCGAAAGGTATTCCAAACAAGATTGTTTTTTGCATCCGCCTTTCTAGTATAAAACATTTCTTTTGCATGTGTACAAATACCGTAGGTTCCCATTTTATTTGTTCTTACACATTTTAATTAATCTGTAATCAGCTTTGTCAATATTTGAACAGCAGCCAGCTCTCAGAAAAACGCTAGTCTTGTTTTAAATTAAATGACCTGACAATTTAATAAGGGCAAATTTTGGAAAACACAAAAAAGGATATGACTTTAAATTTTTTCCCAACTGTATAAAATTAAATAAAAATGTTGTGAAGAGATAGAGTATAACTTGATGATGCTTGTGAGTGAGAGTAGGAGCTGTGATACAAATTGTTTAATCTTTCATTTATTGATGCAAAAACACAAATTGAAAGTTGAACTTAATGTCAATGATTTCCTTAGCTCCTCGTGCAACATTTACTTGTTCAATTTTTGCGCTCTTTTGCGTGAGAGCATTTCAAGGCTCAAAGCAGAGATAATTAATTGATAAAAAGTAGTCCCTTAAAGCGGAATAATTGCCCAGTAGTTTAAAGTTCCACAATTGCATAACGCCTTTAGTCAAAAAGTTCCATAATAGCCTAGTATCAGCAAGGGAATATACGTACTTTTCCATAGCAGCCAGCTGCTTCTTCGTGTGCAGATAATGATAAACTTCTGCATTCTTCGCTAACTTTTCGTCATCCGTCTGAAGAAAAAAAATCATCGAATGTTAAACGTGATAAAAAAGTAAACACTGTACATTGCATATACTTCTTGACTATGCAACAAGTACAGTAAAAGCCCGCGGCCATTAAGGAACTGACTAATAAGAAAAAAAAGCAGATTTTTGGCAAAGATTTGCCAATTATAGTGGGTGCCCCAGAAAAAGGTATCGGTGTTTGAATCGTGAAAGGTTTTAGTCTGCTGCTGAAAGGCGAAATTAATCAAATTCATATAATTCTTAAATATCTGGTGTTTCACTTGTCCGCCATCAATATATGTTTCTGTGTCTGTTTCTGATTGTATTTAGTAAAATAGACTTTGTAGTAAAATATAAAATTGAGCAAGGTATCAAACTTTAAGTTGAAGCCACTTCTATGAGACCAATGTTGAATAAAAAGTATCAAAAACGTAGCTCCTCCCTAGCAGCTCTGTTAATGCGTCGAATTTTTGGGACACCCGGTAGATCTGTATATGTTTTACCAACACTAATCTAATAAAAACATGTTTAATCGGACAAAAAGCATGTTAAAAAAGAACAAATTCTGACGAAAGATACTTCAACATCACTCTGCAGGTGCATTTGAAACAAAAAGACAATAACTTGCATTAAATGCACTGTGATGGAAATATTGCACAAATACTCTCTGTCTAAAAATCTTAAAAATTATTAATAATTAAAATGATAATTATTTGAGTGAAAATCCTGCTGAATGTGACCCAACCTCATTAAACAAGCAAGAAAGAAATCTGTAAAACGAAAATTTAGCTCTAAACATAACGCAATTTGTCACTCAGGGTAATTAATTTCACAACTTTCAAGGCAGCCAAGCGAATCACAAATAAATAAAACCAAAAGTTTGTTTTCTGCTCATTTTGGTTTGATTAAGTGCGCTCAGAGACAGGGGCGCAGCTAGAGCGAGGGGGTCCTGGGGTTTGGAACTATACCTTTTCCCAAAAATCATAGCTATTTCCGAATTTTGGAAGCATTTTGTTATGATTTCCGATATTATGCAGCTACTAACGGACATGCTATGCTAGACAACTACGGTAGAGACAGTGCCTTTTACTTGTAATGGGACGTCTGTCCTCTAGGTGTGAAATTCTAGTTGCGCGCCAGGTGTAGGTGTGAAATACGGGGAAATATGTTCTTTTAAATTGCTAATTGTATTGTTTGAAGACACGAATACTTTATTTGCAAAAATTACCCTCACATAATAAATGAAAAGCTAGTCAAAGAAAATATAACCCAAAAGCTAGTCAAAACTTTTCTTTCATCTCGAAGCTTTTTCTTCACCAACAAAGAACGTGATATCCTCCTCCGTTGCGCATTTCCTCTTTGCGCACGCACGTGTAAAGACCTCGTGAAACAATGGTGAAAAAGCAGATGTTCTTCATCATTGAATACAAATCTGATTTCTAGATATCTAGAACGAATGAACGAACGAATGAATGAATGAATGAATGAATGAATGAATGAATGAATGAATGAATGAATGAATGAATGAATGAATGAATGAATGGTTGTTTATGACAGTTTTGTTTTTTGTGAGTTGTTTGGCAATTGCGAAGCCAGCTGCGAAGTCCATGTTTTCGATGGCTTGATGTCCAGGACAAGGACTTGTGCACAGCTTGATGAACAACAAGCAAGATTTGGGCGATAAATTGTATTGGCAAGACTCTCTGAGTTCGCTCAAAAGCAAAATAAACACACCGAGAGAAAATATTGCAAAAATTGGTTATTGTTACCTATTGCAAGAACGTGACATCTTAGAAAGTGCGAGATCAATCATTTAAGTGAAAAATCAAATTATGATGTATGAGTATTGTGTCCATTATGTTTTTAGAAATCTGCCCTTGCTACTGCGCAAAATCTGTCGAAGCTAACAATGGTTCTTTAATCCGGATTCGTTGAATACGCCTTTTTGGCCCGTGAGTAAGAATGATCTTCATTAGTATTTTGGATAATCTGTTTGGATAATTGAGACACTGAATTTAAAACATGCCCATGGAAGCTTATTTGTCATTTGTTTCGCGACACCTGTTTTTTTTGCACAAAACAGGAAAAGCTGGGCAAACCGATATTTCGTTTGTTGACATTTTCTGAGATATGTATGATGTAATTTCATCTTTGTATTTTGCAGTGTTAAATTCTGCCTGGAACATCTGCTGGGATTTGCAAAGCATTTGATTGTTTTTGGAGTTCCAGAAAATGCATTTGAAAATATACTATATGGTAACTTTCAACAGTGGATGCTTTCTAAAAGTTTAAAATTTTTTATCAAATCATGTTCAAACATTTGCCAGTCAAACACTTGATCAAGTCGTCGACATATCACAAAAGCAGATGTGTTTTGAGCAAAATTATTTCACTGATTCATAAGTTAAGCTTCTTCGAGTCGACGGGAATCTAATTTTCAAAACCAATTGTTGAAACTGGAAATAGTATTTGCTAAGTAATTAAAATAAAAACATTCAGGAATTCTACGGAGATTTTGGGTAAATTTTAATTGTGAACAAGGATTCGTCGTGTCGGAAAATATTATTCAAAACTAACTTCAATATAGACACCACGTGTATCCAGCTAGATTGAATAACTCCTGGAGTCGAATGAAAGAATGGTCATCTCTCTTTCTTGTACTTGATAAGGATACTTGAAAGGCTAGCTAATGGCATTAAAAATTGCTTTGTGAAGCGAAAATCAATCAACGATCACTTCCAACGAAATTGGATTGTTAGAAATTGTTCTTTTAAAAGGATTTATAAAAACAAGAAGACCATTACCTCACAGAAAAACTGAAGCTGCAGATAACTTGAAGAAGACATCAGATCAAGCACCATTGGAGAATCGATCAACGATTATTTCTAACGAAATTTTGACTCTTAGAAATGGTACTTTTAAAAGCATTACAGCAAACAGACGCATTAATCTCAAAAAGCAACTGAAGCTGCAGTTAAGCAGATAACTTGTGGAAGACATCAGATCGAAAAATTGATGAATGGAATTCAAGCAATCGCGATCAAGGAAAACAAAAGCAACATTCAAAATATTAAAAAGATATGAAGAAATATTTTTGATTGCAATTGTGAATTCATTACAAAGAAAAAAGATAAAAATTGTTCACGAACTTCTTTTTCGATAAGCATTGGAAAATCCTTTTTTGTCGTGCTTTGCAACAACTATTCATAATGTCTAACCAATCGCTGAATGCCACCCAATCAACAATAACAATATCAGCTGAAGAAAAGGTTCTATTTTCGGTAACGGATACCCAATCATCATTAGTGATTTTTGGCTTTATTCTTACAATGATAACGACGTTTTGCGGAAACATTCTTGTGCTGATAGTAATCTATCGGCAACGAGCGATAAAGAACATAAGAGTAACGAATTCGTTTTTGGCCAATCTTGCTACTGTTGATCTTATAATGGCTGTCTTGGTGCTGCCATTTACCATTAGTATCAACATGGAGCGTGCGTGGATATTCGGCAATGCTTTCTGCGATTTTAACGGCATGCTGACGTTATTTGTTGGGTCAGCGAGTATACTGACAATGGCAGCTATCAGCATCGACAGGTATGTACATCAGATATGAAATTCTGTTGTTGTCTCATGTTCTACCATTAAGGGGAGGTTGGATTAAGGGGAATGTTGTACCATTAAAGGGAGGTTGGATTAAGCATATTATGCTTTAGCTATTCATCAAGATTATGCATATAGATTATGCATATATTCATCAAGAGTTATTTTCATCAGTGAAGTGTATTTATAGGTGTTGTTCCAAAAGGCGTGCAACGAACGAGTGTGGAAGAGGGTGACGAAAAATGTTTTCATAGTAAAATAGTTAAATTAGAAACTTGGCGATCAAATAAGCTCAGCTTTGCTGATTGAATTGCCAGACGAGGTGTAATTGCCGAATAAACACCATTTCATATTCCAGGGGTAAGTCACACCCAACGACGGCGGCCTTGCCAGCAAGTTTAAATATTTCGATTTGGAATGAATTATTTTATATTCTGAAACCAAATACATTGTTATTGGCTATTCTGTTCAGGGAGTAGGCTTTTACATATTTTTGACAGGGATTACAACAAAATATGATATAATTTTTGATATGATGATAGAAGTGTGAGTTATGTTCGAGGATTGCTACTCCATAATATCATACCACTCAGTTAGAATAACCTGCAGTCATGTTTATCCTTTACGTTATATTTTGCACATTTTAGGCACCAGGCTGTCGCAGCATCTGGTCGTAACAGATTAAACCTCAAGCAAGCTTGGATCATGATTGCAGTGATTTGGTTTGTTTCTCTTGTGATTCCTTTGATGCCTGTGATCGGATGGAATTCGTATTCTTGGTCTCTCGGAGCAAGTGTTTGCAAATTTTCTTTCACGGAAGAAAAGGGCTTCGTAATGCTTTTGATCTTTTGCAATTTTCTGGCCCCGTTGGCGACAATGATTTTCTGCTACATGCGTGTTTTCATCCTGCTTCGCAGACATAAGAAACAACTCAGCAAATGGAAAGACGAAAAAATGTCGAGCAACAAGAAAGCTCAGGCAAAAAATATGCAACGGGAAGGTCGAGCCACGCTTATTGTTTTTGTCGTTCTGACGGTTTTTTGTTTGTGTTGGGTGCCCTACGTTGGAATAACTTTGACGAAGCTTTTAAAAACAACCGCCAATATACCGTCAGGAGCATATTTGTTTAGTGCGTGGTCGACAACAGCTCACGCTGCAGCAAATCCAATCATCTACATCATATTAAACAAAAAATTTCGAGTTGAAGTGGTGAAATTGTTGCCATTCACCAGATGCCTTTTGTCAAAGATAGGTCCATTGAGTGAAGATCTGACCGATCGCCCTGTCCCCAGAACTGTTGCAGTGAAAGAAGGACAACAAGCCACTTAGAGCAATACTTTTTAATCGGAAATTTTACTTTTTGCTTCCAAATTTTAAGATTTATAGGAAATAGATAGACTACAGGACACAAGACCGATGTAACATGCTGGAGAATGTGACATTTCATTTTACGAGAATAGATAAATTTGCAAAAGATGGCGGCAAGAAAACGATTCCCATGATTCATTGCGTTCAAATCATTTACTGTTCTTCATAGACCTATTACAATCATCGTTTCATATAAGTACAAGACGATATCTGAATTTGGATTTTCCGCCTTGTAATCAAAATTTGAACTTCGAACAATGGCAAATTCGAACTTCGATGATAGAACTCTTAAAGCTTCGTTTCAACGATTCCTAAGGGTTTCAAGTCCAGAATTTGTGCTTCAATATTACCAGTCTGAGTTCTATAGGCATTCGATCATCGAATGCAATGAATCTTGAGAATAATTCCCTCCCACCATCTTTTTGCGAAATTTTCTATTGTAGATTGTTAATATTAGTACACACATATTGAATAGATAGTCTGAAGCACAAGAGAATTGTGTGGTACAAAAATAAATATTAAGCCTGATTTTCATAAATCGCAATTCATTGGCGACCATTACAATTAACACTTATGAAAACAGGGTTGTCTTAAGAATCAGGGAGCATCGCCGACCATATTTTCAATTTTGGCGATCAGGTTTTAAGACAGAATTATGAAAATCGGACATCCCGCTTTATCTGCAATTACACACAAATATTGAGCTGGATCAAGGCTCCTTGTTACTCTTGTGATATTACCATAAATCTTAATGTCTAATTATCTTGCGATGAATCGATAACGTCTTAATATTGAGGAATTATAATAAAATTCTGCCAAGTTTCAACGTTGAGTCTATTACTGATTTGACGCTAGAAAGGGGGGAGTTTCTGTACCCGTCCAGACCCCGTGAAAAATAGGGTTAATCAATTCAAACAAAAGCTAAATAAAAAATTCATTCATTGTTGTAATAATCAGCTGTTTATTGACGATTTTCCTTTTCTAGAGCAATGTTTTTGCAGTTATAGTAATTAATTTAGACTATCTCAGAAACTGCATTTTGATGTTTCTTTTGTGAAAAGTAAGTAGTTTCAACATGGCCCTAAGTAAACAAGTTTATTATTAGCCACCATGTATGAAGAATTTAAAAATGTGAATAAAACATAAACAAAGTTATAAACTAGCTTCTTATACAGTAAAAACCCGCACTTTTAAGAACCTGACAGGCTGATTTTTTAGAGAGAACAATAGATAAAACAAAAGCCTATTGTTTTCGAAACAATACCTGGATGAAAAATCTGGTTTCTTTTATGCAGGTTTTTACTGTATATGTGTAAATCATCACACACCTGAACAGAGAAAATAAAGTACCTAATTTTTCAATAATCTCTTTATATTTCTGTAAATATTCACTACTCTGATGAATCATAATTAATATCTCATATTATAGTTACAATGCAACGTTATGTTGCCCTGCTTACACATGTGTTTTTAATGAAATTTATTGCTTTTGCCCTTTGCCCTGGTAGTCGAGTAGGTAAGTTCGACCTAGGAATGTTTGGGGGGCGTTCCAATAGAAGATATAGCAAAGGACGCACCTTGGGGATTAGCAGTCATATGTTCATACCTTTAAAATTGTAGAAATTATTATATAGTTATAGAAAGTCTGTAGGGTTACAGAAATTTAAGTTTCTTGTAAGTAGAATTACTACTATTTAAGACCGATTAACAATTTACATATTTATTAAGTTCGTCCTGCATCCCAATAGGATTGTAAATGGAAGTTGTCTTCATTTCGGGACTTTCGTCAGTAATGCTCTCCGGTGGAGACAGAAGAAATAGCTGATAGCTGGAACGTAAAGCCAAGATATGGATACCTTTTGCAACAGTTACTTACACAGCTCAAGTTCACCATGGCTAGGAGGAGGGGGGGAGCCCTTGTGGTTGAGAATCGAGAAATAAAGAAGAGAAATAAAGGCGCCATATTAAGGAAAAGAGGGTGCTAGACCAAATAAGCAAAGGAGGGGCAACTGCCCAAGGTTGCCTCCCTACTACTAGGGTCACATCCGCCTCCTTGTTAATAGGCCCTTCAAGCCCCCCACATACAGAAATACTGTAGTTACGAGTCTGTGTTGAAATGTTAAATTGCCAATCATAATGGGCTACTTGGGAAACCTTTTTCGTTGTCAAATATTTATTGATTCAAAATTTTGAATTTTGGTCACATGGTGTTTAGAAATTTTTCTGTTGTATTTGTTCATAACCATAGTTATAGAAATTCCTTCGTTCATTCAATTGATTTCCAAACAAAAGCTAATCTAAATATGATACATACGATAAATATAACATCTAACGTCATAAAAAACAGTGCACTTGTCTTAGGATGATTTCTATAAATTCGCAGCTGTTACATGTTTGAATAAAAATAAATAAATAGATTGACGCTGCTGGTGATTAAAATAAGGCTCGGAGGGGGGGGGGAGCTTTTATATTCAATTTAGTGAGGGATATTTATTTGGCACTGAAGAGTAGGCCATCATTGAGATCATAAAAATTGACACTAATTATCATTGTCAATTTTAAGATTTTAAAAGTTGAGAAAATATTTTTGTAAAAAACTGTTGAAAATTGATCTCTGCGCGAGAATGAGTTTCTTTTTGCTTCTGTTGCGCATTTCGTCATGTTGCTGCAAATTTTATTTTGGGTACTCTGTGTTGTTGCTGCTGTGCTTTGGATGACGCAAAGGCCAAGCTCTATTTTGCAATTAAAAACAAGAAGGAAACACTTGTTTGCGATGGCTCAAAGTGGCTATAGACATCCACAAACTGACAGGAATTACTTGTGGAGGGTATTCCAAGGGTATGTCTTTTCTTCTGAGGTGTTAATGAGATGAGTATGATTTGAATGAGATAATATAAGTATGATTGATTTAAAATGAGATGAGTATGATTTGAAAGGAGATACGATGAGTATGATTTAAAATGAGTTAAAGTGCATATGACACGAAAATTTTTATTTCTTCAATTTGTCAAACCAACATCGCTGATAACGGTGGTGAACTTCATTTTTGCATTTGCCACCTAATTTCCCCTTAAA
>JAYJMH010016686.1:0-21052 GCA_036873815.1 Phacellophora camtschatica
ATTGACAAACAACGTAAAACTGGAAATTGATATGTTCAGAGGGTAAAATGCGAGCAGAACTTTTCCGTAATTTTAGATATTTCAACGTAAGTTTATATTATATATTGATTCAATTCAACTTTTTTCATAGAAATCCAAAAGGCAAAAATACAAGCACAAAAATAGTTGGTTGTACACGAACCAAGAAAAGCAAGCTTAACTAGCTTGGTCTCTGATTGTTGTTTTTGATGAAAGGTCATTCCAAAGTAGAGCTAATTTATTTAATTAAATTTTAGATTCAGTTGGTCTGCATGTGCTGCACCCTGCAAAATAAAACCTGCATAGGATTTACGTTTTTAACGTAAATGAATCCGGGCGTGAAAGGTAAAAAGAAATATTATGTATTAGAATTTCCACATGAAATTGAGCCAAAAGACCTCTCCAACATATTTCACAACAAAATAGACAAATAAATAAATAACTATTTCTTGTCCCATCTTTAGCGACGTTATCCGTTTTGCGTGAAACAATACACACCATTTAGTAAACTCCCTCACCTTGTGAATAGCATCAAAGAAAGGAGTAAAAAGATCAGTGTCATAATTTGACATCTTCCCTTGTATTACAGAAGCAATTCTCTCTAAACCCATTCCAGTATCCACGTGCCTTTTTGGTAATGGTTTCAGTGATCCATCGTTTTCACTAAAAAAAACAAGGCATGGGACTATAACCTAAGATACACAATTACCAAAACCAAAAGTAAAAAAAAAACTGAAATGGAACTTTGAATAGTAATTTCTCCTGTATTTAAACTAAATAAAACTGTGCAATTCATTGCGGGGAATAATACAAAGTCACATCTTTCCGACATTAAGGACACATGGTGCTGTTATTAGATTTATTACAATCTTCGTAGTCATTCAAGTTGATACCATGTAAGACTCGAATTATGGAAATTTTCGGACTAGGATCTTCAGCCTCATAATCGTAATTCGAACTTCGAACAATTGCAAATTCGAACGTTTAGCCTCGTTTGAATCTATCCTCTTAATAATAGAACTCTTAAAGTCTCGTTTGAATCTATCCAAAAAGTTGGGATAGCCAAGTCCAGAATTTGTGCTCTACAGTAAGAACACCCCAATAAGAAAGATATTTTCGAAAATCAACCTGTCTGGTTTCTTAATATTTTGGCAAGTTAGATAGCGTTGGGCTGATGTATAGCTCCAATAACGTGATAGAAGAGTCACAGCAATACTCCTCTATTATCTTAAATGATTTCCATCATTAAAATTAACTCCTTTAATCAATTTTCAAAATTAATTTGTAAATGTTTACAAGAAAATTAGCATGTGGTTTCTTATAAGTCAGTTTCTCATTGTAATACTACCAGGCTATGTTGTTATGCACTTTAGAGTTTAACTTCAGCCCTTGCGTTGTTTTGAAATATGAAATTGTCACTTCCATGTCTATTCTATTTACAACTATATTTAACTGCTGATTAACAAATGCAATTTGCATCAAACTTTATCCTCTAGACAGGCAACACAACATCTAATCCAGAGATTGCTCAGAGTTGAGAAAACTAGTTAATTAAGAATAATAAGTGCAGAAATTTAAAAAAACAACCGGCCATTAAAAAATTGACTTGATAAGAAACTGCAGGTCGATCTGTAGGCGAAAATTCAAAAACATATTTTGGAAAATTGATTTGTGTATGCTACTTTTAATTCAGTTTATTTGCTTTAAGTTAGTTTTTAATGGATGGTTGTTTACTGAATTTCTGCACCGGGTGAATAGATTTTAGCATTTCCAAGATTTTATTGCAGATAAAAGGCTAGCTTTAAATTTTTTTTAGTTAAATTCAACGACCTGATGCATTCGTTATGAGTGATTTTATTCAAAATAACGCCGAAAGATGTTTTCAGGAACAGCTTCAAATTTCGAGAGAAGACGGTCCACATTTTAGCTATTGCAAACGCAAGTTCTCATTGCTTTTCAGAAAATTTAAGATCGTAAAGAAAATTGTGTGAGAAAAGATTTATTGGCAATATTGTTGTATCCTTTGATAATAGCATGTGCACTTGTCATAAAAATAAACAATAAAAAATATACCAGCTTTTAGCTACGAAGTAACATAATGAACTTCACCAAATCAATTTTCATACACAAATTAGCCTCATTTCTATCAAAAATACCTTTAAAATGTGATGTTTTATAACTAAGGTGTCAACAAAATGTTTTTTCACTCAACCGGTATGTATGCCCGGTATGTATGCCCGGTATATATGCTCGGTATGTATCCCTTTACCCGTTATATATTGAATGCTATCAAAGAAATTCAAAATATCAGTGTAAATATTTAAAGAGATTACCGATTGAAAGTCATGAACACAAGGTTCCAAATCTCTAATACATCAGGTACATCCATATTCACCAAATGACTAGCGTCTCTGTTCCCGATTCTGTCAAAATGTATCTCACTACAAGGCCCACAAGGTCCGGTCTCTCCCATTTCCCAAAAGTTGTCTTTCATCCCAAAAGGAAGAACTCTGCTGGGCGGAATACTGTTAAAGCAAGACATGCAAATCATGTAAGAGAAATTAGACATCATACTGATAAAAATGAGAAAGCAATAAATACCGGATGTCTGTATCGACTGTAATAACAAATATTTGAGTGATGATGGTTGGCAAAGTTTAAATTTATGTACATTGAGTTGTTGTTATTAAACTTAACAATACAACATTGCACAGACGATTGTCCGCAAATATCTCTCAAAAAATCTCTCGGCAACAAACAATACCAACCTCAAAATTTAAAGCGTTTCTACTGGGTGTTCCAACAATTTGTTAGAAATAAGAGCGATTAAAAAAAATATAGTCTTAAAATTACCATGAATAGCCAACTTAAACATTGGTACATAACTCACTCAATACTCATATGACTTTCTTGAGTGACAGTTTCGACTCTTCACCTGCTGTAATAATATTTTAGACTTGAAGGTCTGGTTTTATTGTGAGAGTAAATTTGAGCTTCGGCGCTTAGTATTTTGTTACTCATATATGAGCGAATTATGTACTTGTCAAGCTAGCTATTCGGAGTTTCAAGACAATATTTACCACTCTATGTTCCTCAAACTATGTTCCTCAAACTATGTTCCTCAAACTATGTTCCTCAAACTGTGTTGCGACGTTCATATAGATCTGCATACTTTTCGGGACACCCGGTAAAAAGCTAATCAAATATAACAAGAATGGCTGCATAAAAGTATGCATTTACCCCAAGGCAAGCCATGCTTCTTTTGATTCTAAGTCAGGTGGTACACCATCAACTCCTCCAAAATATGTAACATATAGTCTGTCCTTAGGAAGCTTTAAGACATCTACCAATAATTCCCAAGCCATGTGGATTGCTTCTTTCTGGCAAAGAAAACAAAATACTTTTTTTACAGTATTACGTACATATTTCGTACAAACAAAGCAATCTATGGATGGCAACAAATCATGACAAAAAATCTGCAATGATAAAACATCTATGGTTGAAAATAACAATAATCATAAATTTTGCAAATTTGATTTTATTCCTAACCACCAACCTTGAAAAAATCTCCAAATGACCAGTTCCCAAGCATTTCAAAGAATGTGTGATGATACACATCTTTACCAACATCGTCAAGATCATTGTGCTTTCCACCAGCACGAATACATTTCTGACTGTTAACAGCTCTTTTCAACTTTGCAAAATCACTGTTTGGATCAACCGTTCCCAGAAATATGGGCTTGTACTGCAAAATTAAAAACGTATATTGGATATCATGAAACTTAAAGATATGCCTTGCAGTAAAATTAATCTTTAAGTAATAAGAATGTACATAATAAATCGAAACGATATTTGATATCTTTTGCTAAGCAACAAGAACCATCTTCTGTAACCAACCAATCAAACCATCATTCAATCGTCTATCGACTTGTAATGAGTGGAGGTAAACAAATTTCGCCTTTTCTGTATACAAATTGATACGATTGGGTATCCGTATGCAGCGGTTATTGCCATATAGATTAATTTGTAAAATATACCGGGTGTCCCAAAAAAACCTTACATTGGTTTTGCAAATACATTCTTATAAACACATCCAGTTGACAGCTTGATAACATACAAACTCAATTTGTGACCTCGAATATAAAAACGCAAATGTAACATTGGTAATATTGCCATATATATTCTTAAGTTTCTTGCAGTGAAAACATTGTGAATCGCCATTGAAGCATTTTACGCCTTTCAATGAAAAGGTCTCGTCAATTTCTAGTCGGTCAATTTTGCATTTTTTAAATCTACATTTCAAAAAGGGAAAAATTCTTCTAAAAAAGTAAACAATGTGAGTTTCTTAGAACTCGTGAAATCCTTCATTTGAACAAAAATAGTTATTTATAATTCAATAAAAGAAAGAATGAAACAAACAAAAAACAAAAATTATATATTTCAATGACAAGGAGGCAAATTAATTTATGAATGCAACGAAGATGGCTTTCATTAGGTTTGGGGGAATTTCGCCTTGGTTAAATCGTAGTTCTGAAAGGAACAAAATTGACCGACTGGAAACCCATGACACTTTTCATTAAAAGGACTGACATGCTTCAATGGCGATTCACATTGTTTTAACAGCATAGAACAGAATATTTATGGTAATATTATGTCTCACATTTGCGTTTTTACAATTGAGGTCACAAATTGTTTGTATGTCATCAGGCTGTCCAATGGATGTGTTTATTAGAAGATTCATATTCTAATAGGTTTTTGCACCATATTCACAAAACTGATTTAAGGTTTTTTTGGAACACCCGTTACATTTAAATGGTGGATGCGAATTTATACGATTTGTGTGATATTTGAAACGATTATGATATTATTTATATACGAGATTGATTTTAATACAGTTAAAATCATTATTTGGAATCATTATTCAGAAGTGTTTTAAAAACAAAGTATGTTGTCTGGAACACCGCCATGATTCAGAACATACTACAACACAATCCTTTGAGAGCGCAGGCCAAAATTAAAACCTCTAATTTTAAGTGGGAGGCAAATTCGAACTCTAAATGTTACTATCTCAATTCTCAAAAGATTAATATCTACAAACAATATTTTTATTTTTAAGTTGACTATAGAAGATTGCTTAAATAATAATTTTTGACGGATTTGAGCAATATTCTCAGCACAAGCCTTAATCAAACCTGTTACCATTTCTGTGGGACACCCGGTTTAATAAACATAAAGTTACACAAGATACATTGGAGTTTTTATCATAAGATCCTAGAGTTTGTATTAAGGAAGCACAATACATTCTACCTTTTTCTCTTAAAAAGGAGGATCTGTAAAAGACGATTTGCAAA
This sequence comes from Phacellophora camtschatica, assembly GCA_036873815.1. Taxonomy (NCBI): domain Eukaryota; kingdom Metazoa; phylum Cnidaria; class Scyphozoa; order Semaeostomeae; family Ulmaridae; genus Phacellophora; species Phacellophora camtschatica. The sequence continues at coordinate 5,370 of JAYJMH010016686.1, forward strand.
TGATTTTCCTAATGAGAAATGGTGCGACAAGCTCTACTTAGGCCATTACTCAGTCTTTAAACTCGATTGCCAAAGTGAATAGAGCACTCACAACAAAATTTAAAAAATAAAAGGGTTGCTTGGCAAGATTCAGAAATTCTTCCTGATATAAAAATTAAGATGTGCCTTAAATTAACATTTGCCTCATACATTGATCAAATATCCAAAATTCCAAAATGGGCTATTAGGGCTATCTCTTAACAGTTTTGTGTTGCCCACTCTTTTCTTATCCACCGGGTGTCCCAAAAAAACCTTACACTGGTTTTGCAAATACCATGCAAAAACATGAATATAAAACTTTTCGTAAAAACAACTATCAAACAGCCTGATAACATACGAGTAATTTGTGACCTCGATTACTAAAAACGCAAATGCAGCAGCAATGGTATATCGATTAATGTCCAAAGATTCTTTGCAGGGAAAACAACAAGTTTTGCAATTGAGGCATTTTAGGCCTTATAATAAAAGTGTCATGAGTTTCGAGTCGGTCATTTTTGCTCGTTTCAAATTTACAATTCAACAAGGAAACATTTCTCTATTAAAGGTAAACAAAGCAAACTTTCTAGAATTCTTGTTTTTCTATTGAACTACAATTTTGATCAAGGATTGTTCCTGTTCACTCAATAAGGCATAAAATAATAAAGGAATCAAATACACTTTTTGCTCGTTTCAAACCTACAATTCAACAATGAAACATTTCTCTAAGGGTAAACAAAGCAAACTTTCTAGAATTCTTGTTTTTCCATAGAACTACAATTTTGATTCATTCAATAAGGCATAAAATAATAAAGGAATCAATATACACTTTTTCTTTTTAAAGTTAGATTTGTTTGATTTTAGGGAAATTATAAAAATATGTTACCATTGTTTAACTTTCCTTGTTAAGCTTTTGCTGACAAGATTTAAAAGGAAGAAAACTGACTGATTCATCTAAGAACCTGAAACTCTTCAATAGCAGAGCACATTGTTTTCACTGAAAAAACTTTAGAATATTGATGACAATATCACAGCTGTTACATTTGCGTTTTAAATAATCAAGGTCACAAATTACTCATATGTTATTTATAGGCTGTTTAATAGATGTGTTTTTGAAAAGTTTTATATTCATGTTTTTGCATAATATTTGTAAGTGTAAGGTCTTTTTGGGACACCCAGTATAAAGAACTTAAACAACAGTGAGTCTTTGAAATTTTAGACTCTATCCTTTGTGTATGAATCTATAAATATAATTAACGCATCTTGTTTTCATGATTTTTTTAATTTCAATTAATCTGTTCATCCATATTCAACAAGACAATATAACTATGGTGATTTATTTTTTATTCTTAAAAGCAGTAGTCAATTGCAGGCCTGGCCATGAAAATTTTAGCAGGTGGGCGGTAATCGCTCCCCTCAGTTACGTCAGGAAGGCGATTTTCAAGCTGCTTCAATTTGCCTTTAAAAGGTATAAATATACTGTAAGATTCAAGAAAAAACCATCTTTTGGAAAAGAGATCATTTTCTTACCAAAAACCTTTAAAATAATCATAACAAATTATTAAAAACTAGGAAAAACAACAAAACTATGAACAGAACTGTATATTGTTTTGATGTTAATAGTGGATTTAATTTTCATCTGAGTTTATCTTGTCATCTGATAAATCTGAATTTATCTCTTCATCTGAGAATTCGCTTGTATCCTCATATAGTTGCCTCCTCTTGCTTGGCTGTTCAATTTCCTGCTCTGGTCTGGCAACTTGAACCTTGCGTCGTTTTTCCAAGTTCGACAGCACGGACTATGATACTTGACCGCTCTGCCTCTGCCCACACACTATCATTTGCCTTAATAATAAGTAAGTCTTCCATCGTTTGATGGGTCATACTTAGTCTCCTATCATTAAGTAAAAGGGTAAGCAAGCTGAATGATCTTTCAACAGACGAGTTGGAACCAGCAACACAAGTAGTGAGCTCAATGACAAAGGAAAGATTTGAAAAATCTGGCCTCCTGAAGGTTAACACACGACGCCACAACATTTTTGGTTCCTTGAGAAGATCTCCATATTGGCGTCGTACAAAACCACGAAATCTTTTCCACTCCGAAAACGGATCTTTTTCGCTCATCCCTGCTTTCAATAAAGGAATATGAAATCTATCAAGAGTATTTAGCTCTTGGATACCAAAATCTGCCTGATCATTCCAATATTGTGGATCATATATCCTCATCGTATTGAACAGCTGGCTATTTGTATCGGGGATCCGCTAATGGAGCAAGGTCTTCAACGTTTCCACAGTTGACCTTTTTGCAGCTGCTGCCTAATCTCGCCTCTTCTGTGAATAATCCATTCCGGAAATTTGAACATCGACATGTTCTCTATTTGCTGTTTTTTTTTCTCCCATGGCCCTCTTTCAGATAAACGCCTGTCACTTGATTTGTTTCATGTTCGTGTTTGAACTGGGCTATGTGGCTGTTGAGCAATTCTTCGTTATTTCCTGCATTCACCTTCAAATCATTCAGCTCTTCAATCGTTCTTTGGATTGATTCTGCGATTTCATATGGCATTACACCATTTCCTTCAAAAACTAAAGAGGATGGACCAGCAGCATCCAAAATATCAACATGACTGGCAACTTTGGAAAAAAAATAGTAGGATTGCAACTTTTTTAGAAGACCTCTCATCTTTGCTTTTGTTTCCGCTTTTCCCGACTTTTCAGCCAACACATTTTCAAAGGCGGTGATCAACCCTGGCCACATGTCAATTACAATTTTCATTCCTCTTCGCCGATGATTGATCAACCTGGTTCCATGAATTTTTGGGAGTTTCTTATGACTCTCGATTCCCAATGCCTTGCAAGCTGCATGAACTTCATTGTTCAATTTTCCACAGTTCTGGAGCAATCTATAAATTAATCCGTATAGTTCCTCACAAAAATTAAAGGCTGAGTCTTCAATCGCTGACTTTAAGGCTAATTCTACACAATGGTTAGCACAGTGTCTTTTGAGCAACCACTCCCGGTTTTCTGCCAACTGTGTCAAAACTCCATTGTAAACGCCAAAATTCACACTTGCTCCATCAGCAGTAGCTGAAACCATTTTCACCGTATAATTATCTGGTGACATCCTGACCACACCATCTTCACGAAAGATGCTGTCAATTCCTTTTTTAATGGAGTTAGCACCCACGCCTCTCGTCTCAAGTAAGGAAAGGACCAGATAGCAAGGAATCCCATTTCGTTCAACACGAACCATGATAAGTTCTTTTTCTGAGCCTGTTTTTCTCGCTTGCGAGCCATCCAACATCAATGACATGAAATTTTGACTGGCTATAACGGCAGCACACTTTTTACGAACAGCGTCTGAGATGCAGTGAATGTATTCTCTTGCAGCTTTGTTATTATCTCTACCTTGAATCATGACTACTCCATTTTGCTTCTGGCACTTTATCAAGATTTTAAAATGCCTCAGTGGCATGGTCTGACTCATGGCCAGTTCATAAGCTGTCCGGATCATCTTTGCATAGGCTTCAGAAGTACTTTGCTTCTGAGAGTCTTCAATTCTTGGTTGAACCAAACCTTTATTCGGACCTAAAGTTCGGAGATATGTATTATTTTATTTTGTTGGATGTATCCCACACAGAAAAGGTATATACATGAATCAAAGAGAAATAGTTTTTTCAGAATCGTTAGGGCTTTTATTATCATACAGAAAAAATTAATTTATATACTTTTGACTAAATCTAGTTTCGCCAAAAATTTTCGTAATAACTTAAACTACGTTATGCTGTTTTAGGGGGCAGGGACCCTCAGCCTTCAAATAAATTTGTGGCAATATAGACCCCCCCGGAGGTGCAAGAAAGATAAGCAGAAAGCATTAAAAATTTTCTTAAGATCCACAAGAGGTTACATTTTCCCTGCAAGCGAGGCTATTCCCAACGAGGCAAAATAATCCTTTTGTTTTTACCATTGTTTGTGTGTTTGCAAAATGAGGCAAAGAATGTTGGGCGTTGTTGAACATTGTATTGAAATTGATTAGGATATTAGCCTTTGTAGTAAATTTGCGTACCTTCATTGTCAAGAATTGCCAATTGGTCTTTCTTCGGTAACCCTCTTTCTTTTTCCAGAGCCCATCTGTGTCCTTTGCCTGTAAACATATGAATCAAAGGTGAAAGTTAACACAACATGCACACAATTAGATACAAAATGCAAATTTTTGGTAAGGCATTCATGGTTAAATAGCACAACGATAAATTGGTTAAAATAAGAAAGACTCAAGTTTTACTTGCACAAGTCTCAGTTTTGCGTTGTCCAAAGTATGTCAGAAAAACGAGTCAAAAAAAACAAACAAAGAAATGCCAGCCCAAGCCTCAGTTTTTTGTTGACCAAAGTATGCCAAAAAAAAAACGAAAGAAGAAAAGAAAATTTTTTTCTGACATATATACTTCGTTTGGACAACACAAACCCGAAACTTGGGATATATCACAATGTATATTTATGAGTCATGGTGCTTCTGAAATAAATATACAAATATTCACCTTCAAAGTGTTGATCAATGTTTGATTTCTTGACAAAATTTGTTCCATTGATATAGGCTTCGACAGCTGTCTTGGCACTACCTTTGCAAAGTGGGTTCAAAAGAATGGAATTCCCATGTTTAGCATAAAGCTTGCACCAAGCAAACGTAACCAATTTTTTCCCATTGATCACTTCGACTCTATTTCCAAGAGCAGCCCTGTTATCGTAATTCTCAAAAGTCCTCAGCTCTACCATTGATCTCTTTTGATTGCTTGCCATTTTGATACACTGATCTGAACATGTTACAACAATCAAGGACATTTCTTAAATAAACGCAATTTCGCAAAGAACAGGAAGTGCCAAGTGATTAGAAGATTTCAAAGGTGAAAGAGGTTAAGAGGATTAATTTCCTAACTGTTTCTCATGGGAAGAATTAAGCTGATGAGCAATGAAAACAGAAGGCGGGCGGTTCTCTTCTTATGTAATATTAAAGGGGAGCAGTGACAGCTCACCTGGGGAATTTGAGGAGAGCATGGAGGCACGCACGGGCGATCGCCCGCCTTAGAAGGCCAGGCCTGCAATATGGGCTAAACTTATAACCTGCCAGGGGAAATACGAAATTCTTCCTCCAAATATTTACTCAAAAGAAAATTTAAAACATATTTGCAACAATTAATGCAATAGTTTTGGTTACCATTATTATTCACTCTGTTTTCGATATGCAATTACAATAATAAAACAATTTGAATAATATAGTTCCTATAACAGGGGGTGCTCTGATCCCGTTAGTTTACCTACTTTGAGAGCTCCTCCTTAAGAATTCATTATTTTCTTTATTCTTTATTCTATTAATCTTTTTCCTTTTATTTGTAACTTGCATTTTAGTAAATTTATAATTTAACTTTTCATGTATGCATAGTATTTTTTTGTAATGTCGTAGATTGGTTATGTTTTTGAATTTAAAACTAAAATCAAATCAAATCAATCACTAGGAAATTGGCATTCACAATTGTAGCCCTGAACAGAACATTCATGATGATGAATAAAACACCTGTAATACTCTGACTTCAAACCAGATGTATTTTTTATCAGCTTAAAATGTCCAAAGAATGAACTGATGATGGTGAAAAGAAGGTGTTTCATTTCAAGGTGAGGTTCTATTCAGAAAAAGGGGGGGGGGGGAGGTGGCACTCAGTTGTGTGCACTTATTTTTGAACATATTAACAATAAATATAATATATAAATCCTTCTCTCAACTAGAGAGTATTTATGTATGTATATTTTAACAAGTTATATATATATATATATATATATTAAATATTATGTCTATGATGACTACGACTAAGACCTCTCAGATCTAGAAAAGCGATTTTATCTTTTCAACTGTTGTGTTCCACATGTTTATTTCGGTTGTTAAACTTATTCAATTTTACCTGATTCATTCCAGCATTTGCAAAAAGCAAGGTTGGATCTTCATGAGGAACGACTGATGAAGACCTCACAAAAATGTGCTCATGCTTCTTCACATAAAAATCTATAAAAAGTTGTCTCAGATCTTTTCCTGACAACGAAGAATCCATGTTTCTGAAAACAAATTCTCTGCAACTAAATTTTCTGGAAACTACAAAGGCTTCTAATAATGTTCTTGTCAATCTTCTTGGGCTTCGAAATAATGATATTCCAACCACGTTCATAAATGAAAACAATGTGACAAACCCATCACTGTGAAGAGAAGAAATTTGAGGCTGACGAAACCATTAAAGATTTGCCTCGTTCCGAATAAACAATTATTTCAAATGAGGCTAATTAAAAATTGTAAATTTACGCATGACATTTTTTTGACAGCATTTTTTTATTACATCCATTATCCATTTCATATTTTGCTGGTGCTGTTTGGTTCTGGTTCTGGTTATTTCTAAAAAGAGCTTGGAAGTATAATGGGAAATAAAAGGTTTGCTGTTATAAAAAGATTGTTATGAAAATTAATTTTAAAAATTTGAATTAGAATAAATATAATAACAAAAATAAGATCACAAACAAATCTATTTTATTTAATATAATATAAATAAATAATAATATTTAATATAGTCTAGTCTATATAAGTTACAAAAACCAAAATATATTAATCTAAATGACTAATTATTTGATAACAAAAAAATTTAATTTGTAGATACATACTCTAAAAGATATTAGTCCATAGATACAAGAATCTTGTCAAGATAGTTATAATAATGTAATCATCATAATCTAAAAATCCATTTATAATAACCATGATAAATCAATCACAAATATCCAGATATCCAAATATCCTTTGTTTCAAGTGAAGAGAATTCAATATATATGCAGTGCTGCAGCCTTTTAGACTTCTGTTATTACAAGAAAATCACACACAACCAGCAAATGCCACAACACAGGGAACGGAGCACCAAGCTTCATGTGTTAAAACAAAGATAACACAAATGAATGAAGTTATATTTTTGATGAACAGAAAATATATCAATGCAAAGAAAGAAGGGAATTAATAGAGTGGTTAATGTCAGATGACCAACGGTTCGAGAAATTGACAAAATGACAAAAACACATCAAATCGGGAAAAAATTGGTTTTTTACACATGTCTTTGTTCGAAAGTAAGTGAAAAAGGAAGTTTATTTTTAGGAGACAGAAGTTCAAGCTGAAACCAAGTGAGGAGGAATCAGATGATGATAATGCTCCAAATGTTGATCCTGTAAGTAATACAGAGTCATATGATATTTATATGTTTGTTCTTCTTCTTCTGATCCATGTCACTGTTGAGCTACTTTAATGTGGCTTCTTGGCTTTGGCAACACAAGCTATATCATCCATTATTTTCTTTATCCGACAAACGTATATAAGGTCAAGGATATAGATTTTACGGATTTTACAATTCGATAAGGCAAAATTGAAATGTTTTCTATATAAATGTTGCATATATACATACACAATATAACGTGGCAGAGCCACACAACGTTTTTATACAGGGTTACATCTCGTAGAGCAGCAAGGGCGATGCCACCACGAGAATCCACCACGAGAGACCCTAACAGCTTGAATCCATGCAGTCCAAAAGAAAGCTAAAGCTAGCCGGATGAGACTGAGCCATTTGAAAAATTATGAGAAAAGGCAGAAAGGTGAAGTGAAAACTCTTTTAGACAACAAGGCTCAAGAGCCAGAAAAAGCCCAGCAACAGATTCCACAATGCCAGCACCCCTCGGCTCTATTGTTTCAAGATATCCTTCCATTCTTTGCGATCTTTTGCCTGGTGACTTGCCTTTTCCCACATCAAATTTTGTTTATTCATATAAGTCTTCATTTTTTACAATCTTTGGCCATCTAATATTTAGAACGTGTGAGTGCAGTATTCGTCTGTGAAAGCTATCAATTTGATTTTCTAGAGTTTTCCTTAGTGTCCACATTTCACTGTTGCACAAAAACAAGGTGTGACGTATGCTTCAAATGCTCGTATTTTAGTTCTTATAGACAAACGTTTGTTTTGGAAAATGTCTTTCAAGTTTGTCAGTGCATTGAGTGATAGACTTAATTCCATTTATCTTTGTTCTTATATTTGACTGTATACTCTTCAGTTTTTGACATGTTAATCATCAGACCTCTTTTCTGTAATATTGGTGGAATCTTTTCTTTTATATGCTTGTTACTTTCTTGTCTGTTGTTGCTATAGTTATATCATCCGCATATTCCATATCGATTTCGACATAATCCATTTCCTTATCTTGTTGTAGCTTATAATCCAATGTTGCATAACATTGGGTTTATTCAAACTGAAAAATAGTAATGCAACAAGGCCTCATTAAACATTGTAGTTCCTTAAGAAAATTAAGGTTTTTGTGCTTAAAATATCATCGAACAATTTATTTACTTTTTTAGACTGCAGAGGAATACTTTAATGATGAAATAGAAAAGTTTTCTTTGAAAAAGGACAAGGTTTGGATCATTTTATATATTTATTATATAGTATTGAAATTCATAGTTTGTTAAATATTTTGAAAATCATAGTTTGAAAACTTAGTCAACAATTTGTCACAGAGAACTTCTAGTATTAGAGTTTTTCGAACCTGGTTGATAGTTTTAGTTTGCAACGAGTTTAAATTATTCTGTTCTCTAGATCATGCTTGATGATGCTGCAGAAGATACTGATGAATCTGATGAATATGCAGTTGAGGTACGTAATGTTAAGTTTGTGATGAATTTTCTACTTATCTACAGTATTCTATCGGGTGGGACAAAGATAGCAACTGTCCTAGTTAAACAATTTATACAAAATCTTTTACAAAGAATAATTTTATGAAATTTATACCAAACAAATAACGACATAAAAGACGTCTTGTGTAGAAATATCTCAACGTTACTCCTCTCCGGTAATCTCTGAGTAATCAGACTTTGAACGTTTGCATTCACGAATACTGCTGTAATAAAATGAACAAACAAACACGAAATAACAGAAAGAGAAAGGAATAAAAGCAATTTTTTAACAGGAGAGTGGTCAATCCTCTTCAATGCATTTCCCTCAATCTTATTATCTACGCAATAAGATTTGTACATGGCAAAGGCGCAGCTGATGCGATTCTGACAATCAGCAATATAATAGAAAAGACACAAAAGAAACAAGATTCTCAATTATGGCTCATGTTTGTAGACTACTCAAAAGCCTTTGACACTGTAGTCCACAATATGCTCTGGAATACCCTCATTGAATACCTTATCATTTAGTTTGGATGATAGTGAAACTTTACGAAGAAGCAGAAGGTGTCATACAGACATTTTCAAATTTGAATAGGGTGTAAGACAAGGTTGTTTGATCTCACCAATGCTATTCAACATCTGTGGGGAGGCAATAATGCACACAGTAGCAGTAAGAATAGGAGGCAGGCAAGGGTGCATAGTTGGTGGTCAATCTATATAGAACATCAGATATGCAGATGACACAACACTCATCGCAACATCTATAGCAGAGTTAGAAAAGCAAGCCGATAAACTTCAACTTGAGAGTCTGAGATTTGGCCTTAAAATTAATACTGATAAGACCCAAGCAATGGTAATAAATAGAAACAACAACGAAAAACATATCACTGTTAATGGTGAAGAAATACAGGTAGTTGAACAATTCAAGTATCTAGGATCGATGATAAAGGAAGGTGGTGACAGCTCTCACAAGATTAAGTCAAGAATCGCTATTGCTCGAAATTCAACAATGCAATTAACAGCAGTTTGGAAATCAGCAGACATCAGTTGAGAGCTTAAGGTAGTCAAGAGTTTGATATGGGGCACTTTACTTTATGGTGCAGAAAGCTGAAAAAAAGTGACGAAAAAGTGTTACAATCCTTTGAGATGTGGTTGTGGAGAAGAGTTTTGAGGATAAGCTGGACTGAAAGGAAAACAAATAAATGGGTCCTAGAAAGGATTGGAGTTAAGGAAAAAGATGGCATTGTTGAACAGATAAAAAAAGAGAAAGATGACAAAATATGGTGTCAATAGAAGGTGAAAGAATTGGGAAAAATAAGAGAGGAAGAAGAAGAACAGCCTGGGTGGACAACATTAGAGAATAGTCTGGATGAATGTCAATGGCTCGCAATAATGTATGGAAACACAGTATTGTTTTGACTTAAATGGTGTTTATGGCTCCAATGGGGCTTTGGCGTTAAAGAAGAAGAAGAAGAAGAAGATTGTCTACGCGGTGGAAGCTCTTGTGATTTTTCGCTGAGGCAAGGACCAATTCACCCTTAATTACGTTACGTAGTGATTGAATATTGTTCTCAGGTGCAGACACTAGATTTTTCAACCATTCTAATATTGATTAGTCTTGGCGATTCAAATCAGGGCTATTTGTGTCTTTTTCTATCGAATTGGAAACAGTTTCTTCCAAGAAATCATAAGTGGAGCGTGATTCTGGGAATTTTTCTTGCACCGAATAATTTTCCAAAATGATGTCTTGTTTGTTTGCTGATGTGGTTGTTTGTATTTATTATTTGTATAAATTTTTATTTGTGTAAATTTTCAAAGCCTTATTACTCAGAGATGAAAGCAGATAACGTCGAAATTTTTACTCAAGATGTCTTGTAGGTTTAATTTATTTTTGCATAATTTTCAGAAAATTCTGCAGTAATAGAAACCTTCCTAAAATTATTTAACTTGGTGGGTTACTTTTTTTCCCACGAAGTGATATATTTCTTACCAACATTATACAGTAATGAATGGCAATTTAACTAATTTGATACTGTAATGAATGACGACGGGTTTTGTAATACATTGCAATAAAAACTAGAAATTGCAAATTATTTGAACAACAGTATAAAACTCTTCAAATCCAAATTAAAAATTTCTTATTTGGGATTTCTGGGATTACATGGGAAGTAATATTACAATGGTGCATTAATTAGTGGAACATAAAAAGTTAACGAAACAAAAATTTAAGATTAAAATTTGAATTAAAATATAAAAATTTAAATTTTGGCATTTGCTGCAAATCTTGTTTTCTCAATTTGATGTAATTACAGATAATGTACTACATTGATTAAATTTAACTCATTTCTTCCTGAAAGTATTCAGAGCTTATGCAAATCACTTGTTAAGTTTATTTTACTTTTCATTATTTTTAAAGGAAGATGAAATTCTAAAGCTTGCTTCAGGAGACAGTGATGATGATATTGATGGCGAAGAAATTGATGCTGAAGCAGAGTTGGATGAAGATGAAGATCAGGTTAGTTTGCTGATGTATTAAAGCAACCTTTCATTAGACCACGTAAAAAACGCAGAACATGTACAAAGTTTTTAAAAATGTTGCAATGTTGCAATGTATAAAAGTTCAATTTTTGTCATTTATCATATAGCTAAAATAGAATATTTGTCTGTTGGATCATATTTATCATATCTTTGATGAAGATTCATTGTTTATTGGATCATATCTTTTTTTTCTCTTCCTTCTTCTCGTTTATGGTTTTGATTCTTTTGTTGAGATCCTGATGTAGGCAAATGTAACATACAATACAGTGCGAATCAAAGTGTCGACTGATAGTTGTTTCATTTTACACCCAACATGCGTTGGAAGTAGTTTTTTGTGCTTGATATTACGCTGCATTGACTCAGTATACTTACAACTTTATAAATATTTCTTCGATTGTCAAATTCATTCTTAGGATGCTGATGAAGATGACTTACTGGGAATAAAAGATGACGAAGATGAAGAATCAGGTATATATAATTGGTTACTGCTCTATTCGTATGTATAGAACTTCTAATTTCCTGAAGCACACTCATTTCTTATTACGGTATAATATATATACCGGGTGACCCAAAATAAATTTAGACATTTGAAAAATCAACAAAATTCGAGTGTGTTACCACTCAAGCTCATTTTTACGTTGCCGTGTACAGGAAGGGATTTAAACAGTTTGAATATCTTGACTCAAAAGACACTAAAATGTCAAAAAGCTATAGCCCTATTATGTACTTTTCAGCTTTCTTTGACATGATGTAACATAGTTATTACATGCCTCGCAGATTGCTACAAAGCTCTGAGTGAAATAAGTTTAAGACAAAATGTAATTCAGGCCACTCTGAAATAGACGGATCTCAGCAACAGAAGTAAAACAATTAAGAAACAAGCAACAAATTGATTTTTTGACGATTTCAGGTTTACCAAGTCGGAAGGCTTGGGGGAAAAGGAAGAAAGAATTTTATGACACAGATTTCAAAGATCAATTTGGTAAGTGAAAATACTACAAAGTTTTAATGTTATTGTTGAGTTTTATTATATATATAATATTATATAGTTGTTTCCAGCGATTCAATTCTGTTGTCCACGCTGTTTCGTACATTTGTATTATTTTTAATGTTTACAATTATCAGATGTAAACATTTTTAATGTTACAGTCCTGCTATTATCAGATGCAAATAGCATGACAGACGCAAATATGATGGCTATCGTGGAAGCAAACCGGGAGTTGGAATTTCTTTCACAAGACAGGAAAGAATTTGGATTTGCAAAAAAAAATTAAATAAAAAATAATTCAAACTATGCAAAGTAATTTGTGTAATTACTGTCTCCTTAATTTGATGGTTTTTCCTTGCTTTATTATTTTACACTTTATAATGCATGATATGTGGTTGATTTAATATGATTTTTTAAAAAGGAAATTGATGTGGAAACACACGATAGCGTGATCTTACCAAAAGGACATGGAGACTTTGCATGTAGTTGCATCTTTTTATATAACTACAGTATGAACATTTATCATACTCTTGTATTCTTTTGTCTATCAGAAAATGCAGAGGAAGAAGAAACTGCCGCTCAGGAGGAGGAACTGGAAGCTATGGCTTTGCAACAAAGAATGTTGTCACATTTGGAACCAGAGGATTTTGATTTTTTTGAGCCTGAGGTATGTACATTTTGTTAGACTTGTTGTTTATGACAATTTAAATATAGATATTAACAGAATATTTTGCATACGTAAGACACATACTGATATTAACAAAATATTTTATCTTGAAAAGTTTCAGAGAATTTAAAGTCACGAACATTAAAATTAAAATTAATTGTCAAGAAATTGTACACAAGAAGGCTATGTCAAACAATAAATAACACAGTTGAACCTTTTATACAGTTGAATCTTTCTTACTTGAACTTGCGTAACTCTTGGTTTAACCGAAATATTTTCTATATTCATTGAAAACTGAATTGATTTTTGCTCCGGATAACTCGAACAATTCGCTAACTTGGACAAATTTTTGTTTTCTTTTAGGCTCGAAATTTATTTCAAACTTCATTTTTTAATAATTTTTTCCAAATGTTTTGTAAGAACTCAAATCTCTCAATTTTCCTCTCATTTTACCTTTGAGTTATCCACTATTTTGTTATCCACCAATTTGCAAGGTTGATCATATCTCACCGTGGAAAACTATTCAAAATTGGTCTTTTTCAACGTAATTGCCTTTCTAAACATTGTTTTATGTTTCAAAACATTTAATATTTCATTCATGTAGTTCAGCTGTAAAGTTTATTACGAATGTAACTTTTCCAAAGCAAAATGAACCAATGTTTCTGTTCGTTTATGGGGATTTTGCAAACAAAATTACTTCAAAATAATGGATACCTTGAAAACGAGAGAAGATATCTGCTATTTCTTTACATCAATAAACACTTTCAGATTCATAAATTTTAGATGTACATTAAAGGTTACCTTTTGCTCTACGACAAATTGGCAATTTGATTCGTTTTAGGCTGATGAAAAAGGAGACAATGGACCTTTTATTGAGCCTGTGAGTATAGTTCTTTTCACGCTATTGTTGTGTTTTTCTCAGCTATGCCTAAACCAAGCAGTCTTTCAAAAATAATTTGCGAAGTTGGGAGGAACGTTTTCATAGTTTTGTATTGTGTTTTTGCCGATTTGGTTAATTGCGATCAGAGGCATTCGCATTAGTTTATTACTTGCTCAAATTTATTTTCATTAATATTGAATTTTTTTTGGATTTGGTTTAATCTTCACAGAACTATGAAGATTGTAAATACCTTCGGAAATATTAGCATCTTTATAAACGTGGTGTATTATAAAATAATATATTATGACCATCTTTATAAAATATTGACAAAACTACAACAGTAAACATTTAAGGCGCTACATAGAAATATCAGCTTAAAGTTGCCTGCAAATTTATCGAGATTTAGGTTGTATATTTACCAATTTATGAAAATCGAAAGCCCTAAATTCCGTCAAGATGAAAACCAGAGGCCTCTGCATAATATCAGAGCTTTATTGCGCAAAAGCAGGGGTTTGTCGTGAATATGTTTATGCCATACTCTTGGAAAGTAGCTTTTAAAAGAATTTAATTTTTCCTTATAAATATTGTTTATCTTTGAAATACTGTGCATTTGTTTAGGGAATATTGAAATAAAGAACTTGACAATCGCATTAACACCTGAGAGTGTTGAGTATTTATTCTTGCCAAAGGATTTTTGTTGTGAAAACGTTTGAGTTTTGAAATCAAGATAAAATAGAACAAAAGCGAAAACATTCAACTGATTTCAAAGGAAGATTGAAATTGTTATAGAAGCTACTCCTCAAAGGCACGACATAAGACGTTTCATTGCGTATGTCTGTTTTAACGCAACAAAACGTTTATGTAGGCCTCTGGCTCTCGCTTTTACACAATTTTGAGCTTTCTATTTCCATACCTTGGTGAGTATATATACTGTTGTACTTTTCTTAGTATTTTTAACTAAACAACGACACATTTTAGAGACACCCAGCATATAAGTTGTGTTATCATTTTTAAAACAGGAAATAGAAGACCAGCACATTGCAAAGGATCTTTCTAAACTTTCAAGAGATGATAAAATCCAGGTACTTTTTGAATTTATTGGAATTTTATTCGTGACTTGTGGAAAGTTGGTTTGGCCAGCAACACGTGGGCCAGGACGGCAGGTGTTTGGACGCTTAAATGTGACATCTTGGAAATGTTTCATTAGATAATTTTAACAACTGAATAATTAAATAAAAAATTCAAACAATGTCACAAGTAAAAATATTATTTTAGAAAAATTGGTACTTTTTCCGATAAGGCAATTGGTTTTTATTTAATTGACTGATCTAACTTTTGGATGTTATTATTCCTCATATAACGTTTTTACAACTATAAGTTGTTTGTCTAAGTGTTTTCATATCTTAAGTTATGGAGAATTTTTTTGTAAATTTATTAAAAATGTTTAAAAGGATTTGATAGTAAGACTCTACTTTGAAGATAAATATTGAACAACATAATGCTTAGGTTTTATAGATAGCTTTTTGATAGTGAGCAATATAGTGAACATGGAAAGTTGTGCTCTCGATTACAACCATTTAGCGAAAATCTCCCTTCTGGAAGAATATCATGCCGCATTCTGCATTTCAAGGACACAATTTCTGCCGACTGAAGTCTGAAGTTGTGTGCATTAAGTTTCAAAGGAACATGAATCCACCTTTTCAAGATTTCAAGGCTGCCATTATGGAAATTAATTAAATTTGGAGATATTGCGTTTTCGATTCTCGGAATGGATTCTGCCTCCAAAGTTAGTTTAATGACCAATTTCTACATTTCTACGTACATTGTTGTAAAAATTATGGTGATTTAAGGAAGTTAAATTTGT
>JAYJMH010016697.1:0-21047 GCA_036873815.1 Phacellophora camtschatica
TATTTTTCTATATATACAAACAACGTCTTTTATTTCATTTAGCTTGAAAATGATGTTAAGATGACATTGAAACGTCGTTCATTAATTATCGTTAATATTTATAATTAAAAGATATAAAAGGCAAGCAAAGTAATTAAGAACGTTGAGCACCTCCAGAACACGATCAATGTGAATGCGTTCAAGGAGTCTAGTTGGTATTTTCTGAAGTTTTTGCTCAACAAAAATGAGTGACAAAGACCTTGTGATCCACTAATCTGCTAATGATCACGGTTGCTTAAAAACTGCCTAAGGCCTGCTTACACGGCAAGAGGTTGGTTAAGTAGCAGCAATATTGCATTCGATTACATGATAAAATTCAGCTCATGGCGGGAAAATATTTAATTCATGGCAATGTGGAAGATTCGAACAGCAACAATTATAGGTTTCCTATTGGCAATGGGATCTTGCCTTGGATCATCTATCCCAGTTAACAGGCCCAGCCATGCTCATGTGATGGCGCCTAAAATTCTGCTAGTATACACGGGGTCTTGGCCTATTATTTACACAGGGATTGCTTGGAAGTTGTGTGCCAGACTGCACAATTCGATTTTTGCTTGTTTTTGCGAAGGACAAACTACAGAGGCTGAAGTAACTTTTGCTTTCATGATGCATCCAGATGTAGAATTTACTTTTAATTTCAAAATACGAAATTGAGCTCTATATTTTGAGAATCTGTTTATTGCCATAATTTTATAACCGTACAGTAAGATGGTAAATAAGCTCTGCTTTCCTCGGTCTCTTATGGGGTATCACATTTTTTAAATCTGCTGAACCTTTAAAAAGAAGCGAGATTAGGATATACAGTGGTAAGATGGGGGTAAGATGAATGGTGCAGAAAGAATAGAAATTGCATATCGTGGACTGGCAAATCATCATCCACAGTATCGAGCTGGGAAGCCCTAATGCTTGTAGCTCAAGAACATTTGTAAACAAGGCTTTCGGTAGCAATTATTAACATTGTATGCGTTACCCATGATACCTCAAGCCTACATATCTTACCTCTGTATTCCCTATTATATAAGCATAATTTATCATTATAATTTATTTTATAATTTAGAATAATTTATAAGTCTAGTTAGTTAAATACATTGGCTTTATTTTGATCTAGTTTGACGTCATTGTGTCAAGCAAGGCTGAAAATCTTTCAAAAAGTCAGCCTTATAACACCTGCAACAAAAGCATTTGGAAAAGTGACCACGTGGACAAGTGCGCAAATAAAGCAAATGTGTTCTGTGATAGAGGCGTTGACACCGGAGCAATTGCTAGAATTAACTGCCAAAGAGGTAGGGTTTGTTATTCGTTAACTGGTTAAATGTAAATTCTCTGAAATAAAAGTAAAAAAACGAAGATTAGGAAGATTGGGGGAAAAGTTTGTAATTGCTTACGATGTATATGATCATAAATACAAACTTAAAACATGGTTATCATCTATTATTAGGCAACCTTTCAAAGAGCATAAAGATAATTTTCTTCAACGCAAAAAGATATCGTGATAAAGATAAAAAAGAACTGTGTCTCGTGCGCAGTAAAATACCTAGAAATATTATTTATCGTGCCGGATTTTGCGTGCTGCCATAACTCCCCCTTTTAAAACACTAGAACACGTTAAGAAAATCATAAAGGTCAAATTTTATAGTTAAAAAGCAACTTGAATGCTAAAATCAAAATTGTCTATTTAGTCCAGTAGGAAGACCAAAACCCAAATTCATTTATTATATTTGTTCGAAACTCGCACAATTTTGTTAAACGAACACCATGCAGTTTTGAAAGCTATTTTGCCTTTGATAAATGAAATTTTACAACAGACAAACTGTTTGTTGTCCAAAATAAGCAGATTGTTCACATAGAAAAACTTCCCTAAAAATATATAACAGCCCGAGCAGAGGTAATTGTGATTGACGACAATGCAGTTTTACATACTTATTTGAAGGAATTACATTCTGGTATATCGAGTTGTAAAAATAATAAATTCCGATACATTACAAGCGTAAAGACTGCATTAAACAAACCCCAAACAGTAAGGAATTTAATTTAGGCAAAAAAGCGCCCCATTATGGAATGAATCTCTTCATTCACCGACGCGATAAATGTCAATGTTTGTCGTATGAGCTTGAAACATCTTCTGAACTTTAGGGAAATAAAATTCCCCAATGTACGTCACGATAAACAACACCATCCTTTAAAAAAACTCGTTGCTTACTTTGCCTACGGGTAAAAGTAGGCTAGACATTTTACCTCAATAAAAAAACAACCTTAATAACGATTTTACAAAAAAATACACCACGTGTCTACGATTTGCTGTCTGACAATTGCAAATGTTTCGGCACAGCCGAATCAGTCTTGTATTCGCTTACACTCTTTTTTACGAAAACAATTTTATAAGAACAATGGGGACAAAATTTTGGGTAAACTAAGAACGAATTAAGAACAATTATAGGCTGAAATGTTTGGCATTATGATTTCTTGCTCAATTTTTTAAATGGTTCTGTTCTGTGGCAAAACAAGAGCAAAATAAAAACAATTGAGGTTGAAATTATGTTTATATCATTACGTATAAACAACGAGGCTGGTAACATTTTCCGTATTCTTATAAAAATAGAGTGGAGGCTGTATCAAAATGAATGACACATTTAAAGCTTCATACTTAACATTCCATTCACTGTTAAACCTGGCCGAGTAGCTCTTCGCATTTTAATAAAAAGTCCAAAAAGTTACAAGCCAAAAAGATAAAAACCCAATTTTAATTTTTACCACTGAACAAATAATTTTATAACGACCACAACCAGGAAAATTTACATGTACTGTATCACCATCAGCACATGCCATTAACGCACGCACTACATGTAGGTACAATATTATGTCATATCTGACAGTTTGCTGCCTTCAACCGAGAACATTTTTTAAAAGGGCTTATTTATAAGTACAGGCGAAAGTAAAAATAGCAAACACGCATTAAAAAATAGCGATAAATTGTTCACAGCAAAGCCAATCATAACATGATCGAAATAAAATGCTGGTTTCTGTGTTCTTTCTATACAAAATATGAATCTATTAATCCATTGTTAACTTATGTACATAGGATAAAAGATTTCTTCAGATCTGGTGCGGTTGAACTCAATTCAATCCGTGGTGATTGTACATTTGCGGTAGATGGCTTGTTTTTCACAACATTTCATTCTTAAGACGACATTGACAATGTTCTCTTAACAAAAGGTATGAAACACATGTTGTCTTTCTTTTCCTAACAATACAATATATACTAAAGAACTTTTAATAATGGAGCAAAGCGCGCTCACGTGTTAAGTTGTGCCGCCGTAATTAATTACCTCGCGCGGAAAGCATGGTCGTCGCTCAGTCAGGCCATATTTATGAAACAAACTACCCGTATCAGAAACCTGTGGCGACAAGTACTTGAAAAAATCTACTCATGCCTCCACAGTTAATAACGTCTTTTCTTTTAAAAACAATGTTCTTTGCACGAAAAGTCCCCGTTTATTTACGCAACTGTACACAAAATTCAGTTTTAAAGTGGTAAAAATAGCTAAAAGTGTGTTCGTTTCTTGATCGCAATTAAAGTAAAACAGGCACATAAGCTACCTGCCTGGAAACGTCTTGTTGCGGCTGCCATACTCTGCCTCCACTATTAGACGACGAATGCATGTTTTCTGAACTGGTCATGGTGTAACTACCAGTTGTTGTGTTGGCACACAATCCAGATACTTTACTTATTGCAGTATCGGTTGAGGAAATCACTGACCTTTGTTGATCTTCTGAGGGGTAACGGAGTTGGGTTGTGGTTTGTTGTTGGCCTTGTGTTTGGGACTGCTGGATAGGGGGACTGGAGTATGGACTCTGTTGAGCGGGGTAACTGTAATGTTTTGGAGCACCATTCATGTAATCATTTCGATACGAATGAGAAGAAGAATCAGTTCCTGATACCATAGTGCTGGCAGGGTAACGTTGATTTGACATGGAATTTGGGGAAGGAGAACTGCTTGCATTTTGCGACATGTTCATACTACCCATGTTAAAATTAGGATAAATAACAGGATAAGAAGGGGCCATTGATGGATGAAAAGGATTACCTGGTTGATTTAATTTATACATAGACTCTCCCCCCTGCATTGCAGCATGGCTGACGCCAAAGTTCATACCTTGAGGTAGCTGAGCCATTGCGCCAGGAAATTTTCCATCCATTCCCATCATAGCAGCGTTGACAGCATTTGGATATGAAGGGTAAAGAATATCTTTTTTTATCTGCTTTGGTTTGCGCCGTTTTGGTTTATATTTGTAGTCAGGGTGCTCTTGGATATGCACAGCTTGGAGTCGTTTTGATTCGTCAATGAACGGTTTCTTTTCTTGCTCTGTTAGTCCTTTCCAAATTGCTCCCAGTCGCTTCGATATTTCTGAATTATGCATTCTAGGATTTTCTTGAGCCATTTTCCTTCTCATGCCACGAGACCACACCATAAAAGCGTTCATTGGTCTCTTCACATGCGACATATCAGTTGGAGGAGGATCTGTTTTCCCCATAATTGATGATTCTGCTTTGATATCAATTTTTGACTCTGATTTGCGATCAAAAATCATGCGTTGATTCATAAATAAAACTGTTCAATTCATTGATAAAATAACGAGTTAGATTGAAGCCTGTCTGTTTTGTCAATGCTCTGGAGACAAGAGAGGATCAAACAACTATTGTCTGCATATCGCGGAATAAAAGTATTCAACTTGAATAGTTGTGTGTTCAAACGAATTGTTCTGATTCAAAGACCTTTTGAAGATGTCCTTTGAGACAAGTGATTATTGACCTGTCTTTTCCAATCTGCTCAAAGAATAGGTTTGAAGAATAAGTTGTTCTGGCAAATGTTTCGAGGAATTGTCTTCAGAACTCTAACGTGTTTGTGGTTATTATTCTTTTATTCGATAGCTCGCTCTTTATTGACTGCAATAAGACTCTTACGCCGATTCCCGGATTGACGAAAACTTTATCCGCGCTCCAAACTTTGATACAGCAAACGTAAACTGCGGCTTCATGCAACGACGCAAATATGAGTAATATTCTCCCGGATAAATACACACCTTTTTTAGGCGTGATACTGACAGGCGGGAAAATGAAATAACACGAAGCATGACAGGTCAATTTGCATGACAATGACATCCAACCAAAACGTGCAAATTATTCTATTTTAATTATTCATGCAGCCTAAATAAACCAATCACAGGCGTCCTCTGGGAGATGGCGGCAGGTCTAAGATGGCCACATTGCGCACATGTTTTCAAGCGCGGGAAAGAAATATAACCATGATAAGGTGACTATGTATTGCGTTTTGACATTAAGTTACATAGAGAATTTTTTATGAGAAACAAAGACTAAATTTTATACTCGCATTTAATTCATGAAATTAATTTTTACGGTGCGCTATTAGGGTGAACCTCTCTTCATGAATTTCTCAAAGGATTTGATAATCAATAAATTACGCATATACGAATCAATATTTACGTAAAATTCTTGTTTGCGTTTAATCGTAAAAAAGAATTATTAGCAACAGTGATTTTGTGTAAAATTTTATAATCATTCCATCATAAATAGCTTCAATATTTATTGCTCGGGAAATAACTATATTGTTCTTTAATGTAAAACTATTCTTTATAGACCAGTTTTTTACAATAGTAAAACAATGTAAATTGTTCCCACTCCACGAAACATACAGCTGGTTTCTCAAATGCGACCCCTTTTAAACAGAAATAGATCGACAGAAATGGACAATCATTTTAAGCACTCTAAGATTATCACCTTATTAACATAGAATTCGACATGGCAATCAATACCGTCACAAATCTTTCACGGATGATAAGGTAGGATGACACATGGCACTCTGAGAAGATAATAAAACATTTCCCTGAAATTTAGTGGTAGACTTGTTTACGTTTCCAACGCATTGAGTCCGCAAGGGGAACGGTGGGAAGCGTGATCTGGAGGGAGCTGCGGAGGAAAAAGAATAAAAAAGTCTACTTTGGTTGGCCGTCGGGGTGAGGTCATGCATGAAGTGTGTACGTACTACACGCTTTTTTATGAGAAACTTTTTATAAGAAACTCACTGGTGAAACCCACGAAAATTAAAGAATTTTTTCTAGTGAATGAAAAATTGCTAAGACATTTTTAAAACTTTTTAGTGAAGATTACATAATGCTCAATGATTTTAATGTAGTGGAAATGATATTAGATGATTAGTTATATGAGATAGTTAGATGACACTAACATTATTTTACAAACAAGCTTCAGATACCTTTTTCATGACTGCTCTTTAGAATGACATATATTCGTTCATTCAATATCGTAAATTCTTTCTTAATAACTCCTATTTAACTTACAAAACTCAAACCTTCAGGAAAATCTCTTCCTATAATCTCGAAAATGTTTCTCTGTCAAAATGTGAATTTCGTTATATAAATGGCACCTGAGCAACGTTGACGTCATGAAAATAAAACGTTCAAAAATCCTTTAAAACTAATTATTTGTAATCAAGAGCCAAGTTTACACATTTTCACATTGTTTTACAATGATATTTATGAAAGATTCATATTTATGAACTATTTTCCCAAGAACTGAAACTCGAATGTTACTAAAACTGCTAAAACACAGTGGGAATTATTTGCATTCTAAAAAACTGGGCTAAAAATTCGTCATAGTACCCCCCCCCCCCCAATCCAAAATATGCTCCGTAGTCCCTGACGAATGCATGTGATGAACTCGACAGAAAATATATATTCACAACCACTAATCCTCGAACGTGTTAAACAGCAACGAGAACTTAGACTTGTCCCAAGTCTATTTCGCGCCAAATCACTTCGTAATCAATATATCGAGGGAATGCAATGAAAGTACTCGGCGAGAGCACATTGAACTATAGACTCATTACATAAATTCCCCGTACTTTCGCTCCTTGTACTTTCCCTCGATGTGGCATTGCCTCGATATGTTGAGTACGAAATACAAACTCGTGATTTGATACCAAATAGACTTATGGCAAGTCTAACGAGGACTAGGTAGAGTCATACAAATAATTTTATAAAAATTCCATAAAAATGAAAAAAGTTTAATGTACGAAAATTTCATAAAGTGACAAAAATGTTTGAGTAAATAAAATTGCCGGTCTATTTGGACCAAAATAATTCAAGAACAATATTTGAGGACAAATATTTACGTTAAAACATGCACGTAAATGAGGAAAGGTTATCACATCACTCGTGTTCCCCGATATTTTCCATGTCCAATAAAGCACGAAGTCAATTTTGCCAAATTAACCAGAATTGAGAATATAAAAGATATCAAAACATTAACGACTTGCATCTTAAAAAAAATTCCAAACAAAAACTAAACAATTCATAAAAATCTCAGGCGTCTTTTTTCTAATAAAAAATTATTAAAATATTAAAAATTATATTCTTTAAAAAAATCTCGTACGAATGTTCAAAGAAATGGAGTGCCCCTCGAACTGAAGGGCTACGGGAGTATGGCACACTCTCTTTTCTTGGAGCTTTCAGAACGCTTTTTGGCTTGCTCCTGTTTTTTCAGAATCATATAAAATATTTTAGTGCCCGTTTTCCTCTATCTTTTTTAGCAAAAACAACTCTTGAAAACGAAAAGCAATATCAATAGGTTGACGTAAATATTACTCTAAAGTTTAATTACTATACAAAAATTAAAATTTGGCAATTTTGTAGGAACGTTTTCCCCTTTCTTCGCTCGTTTGAAATTGATTAGGCTAATCATGACGCAATAATATAAACTTTATATGTCTATGCCAAATTTTAGATTTTTATAGCAGCCAGACTTTTCACGCAATTTGCTGTGGCGGTGAACAAGAAATCAACATTTAAAAATTATCAAAATATTGGTAAATCTATGAAGTCGTTTTGTACTAGGTGAAGTTTGGGCACACAATTTATTATGACAACGGGGCTATCATGTTTTTTAAATTTATTTTTTTGCTTGTACCAACCCTGTTGTAAAATAGACTTTGCACTGTCCCTAAGTCCCAGCGCAGCTAAATTTAACTCAAGTTTGACGCAACGAAGAAAGACGGATTTAACTGTCTAGTGCTTTACTCGTTGTTTTTGCGCCACACGTAAGAATGATTTCAAAAGAAAACTGTATTGAAAACCTAAATTCCATCAAGAAAATAAGTAGCCATGGACACCAACAGAAGAGAATGAGTCCCAGCATGTAAACCTAGGCAGAAAGGACGTCAGTTTGGGACAACAACCAACGGCGGCCATCTGCAATGCACCGATATTTAGCCCAATGTATTTGTTTTTAGCATTGGTGATGCCCATAAGTTCTTCAGTAAAATAATCTTCACTCCTTATTTTTTTGTTTTTATTTAAATACGTTTCCTTGCTTCTTTGTCTTTATTTCATTCAAACAGCAGTTTTGTTGTGCTTTTATGCCATCTTCCACAAACAGTGAATGAAACAAGGACAACAAATGAAAACAATGACATTAAAGTAAATATCACTCACTATAACCAGCCAACGAAGCATAACGAAGCATGGCGCTGCTTGGGCAATAATGACGGCAAGAAAAAGGCCTAAACCCCCGAAACAGCTTATTTTTTACCAATTTTCCCAAACTTTCCAAAAGATTCCCAAAACTGGAACAGTAAAATTGGCAAAAACCGCAACCCGTGAAAGGTTTCAAAAACCCGTAAGTGCACTCGCACGTTTTAAACACAAAACCTGAAACCCACGCCACCCGAGAGCAAAAATTGTCCAAGTCAAAAACCCGTGAAACCTCAAACCTCCAAAGTCTCATGCCTAAGGATATTTCAAAGGAAATACCACGGGCTTTAGAAAAAGGAAAATTGTTTATTTTATGACCACTTTGATTTTTCTCACTCCAACTGTTCTACATTCCACGTGTTTTGATTAGAACACAGGACAAGTGGGGTAAGAGAAATCTAAGTGGGAATAAAATTAATAAAGCCTGTGAAAATACCCTGATATCTACCTCGATTTTCTAGGCCTTCAATGACACAAACAAGAATAGAATCTGGCCTCACAACAACTTTGGACTGATTCTCAGGAGAATTGAAAAGGCCGATAAATACCCGTTTCGGTGAACATAAACGCAATGTCCACAATAAAATACATAGAAAATAGCAACGCCCATTATGAAGACCTTCACAAGACGTCAGAAAAAAACTTTGGAAAAAAGAATAATTTTCAGACTTTTTCACCTTCGGGATTAAATAAACTATTTTTTCTAGATATTTACAAACAATAATAATACCTTAACGCTTGGCCCCCCATACCCTACTAATTTTCGCCTTTGCTGGAACAGAAAAGATTTGACTTGCACAAAGTCTAGTTCTCATTAGAAAAGTGCAGTGGTGTGCCCGGTGGTAGGGCGTGTCAGATAGTACTGCTCCCCTGGGGTGGTGTGCTGCGTTGCTGGAGTGAAAATCTAGAAAATTTCTCCTTTGCAGAAGTTGTTTTTCACTCTCTCATCACCGCAGGTTTTTATAATCTCGCACCATACCACCGCACACCACGCACAGCACACCACTGCACCGGTTAAGAAATAAACATCATACCTGCATGAAGTAAAATAAGCGAAGGATTGACCTGAAAGCGAAAGGAAGCAAAATGAAAGGATCCAAAAACAAGTAAAATGAGTAAAAACACAAATGTAACAATTCCCAGGATTATTAAACTTATTGTGGCGAGTTGCGATAAAATCTTCATTATTTCTCTGAACATCGTTTTTAAATTGAAGGAGCCTATATTATATTAAGAAGCCTAAATAAAAGTAGGAAAATAGACATAACATTTCAACATCGTTCTGTTCTTGCCTTACAATTTAACGCCGTGCAGTGAGAGAATAAAGTTGATTATTTCGCCATTGTTTAGTTATTGTCAACCTTTTTGTCAAGTTAATGTTCACCTTTTTGTTATTGTTGCATTTTCACAAATTTAGTTGATAGAACATGCCTTTTCAATTCTCAATTCGATGTTTATTGCACCTTCCTATTTCAAAGTTTCAAATGAAACAGTGAAGTGATGTAGATATAGTTAAGGACTCTCTGCTGGCCGGCATGCTTTGCGAGCCGTTACTATGCTCTTTGTTTGTTTTGACCTTTGACCTTTCACTTGACTGTCAAGAATTGCATTATGGTATAGCTTATGCGCGCAGAGCATGCCGGCCAGCATAAAATGTCAAGCGTGATTGACATGATGAAAGATCAATGATATGAAAAAGAAGGCTATTAATTACGTCTTAAGAGTTTCTTATATTTGTAAGGAGTTGAGCCCAATGATATGAATGTTACCATGCGCAAATTAATGCAAACAGCAATGAGTGCATTCTGGTTTGGGTTTGGGACTTTTATAAAAGAAACTTATCTCGAGACTTAGGCTCTTAGGCTTAGTTCCTTAAAAGTTTCCAAAGCCAAACGCTATTAAGTTTGTAGGGACAAGGAATTTGTTTTTGAATGTAAACTATTTTATAGATAAACATAGGCAACTGTAAGCGGATCGATAGACCTCTGACATCAGCCTATTTCTGCCGTTCGATAACACAACATATAGTTTTTAATGATACAGGAAAGTTTTTTAAATGGTAGAATTTCTTAGCTGTGAGCGTTAATTTTTCGGCAATTTTTCTAATTAAGAAGTGGTAGCTCTGACGTTCAGCCTCAATTTGTAATTCTTTCTAGACGGAGTTTTAAAAATGCATGGCGGCTATAAACTAAACATTAAATAAATGAAAACTACAAATAAATACAAAAAACAGAACTAACAAATTTTTTTTACCAATGAATATTAATTTAGTAACATAAGGAACAAGCGTAGGTCTTTTATCCAGGTGCAAATGGTTGTTACGTTTTCATTTAACCTCATGTTTCTGTATTCTATAGCTTCAATGCTAAAAATAGCTAGAGCATTCACAATTTGATCATTGATATTTGTCATTATTTTCAAAAATTGTTGGTCTGTAGACATTGGTCCCATTCTGGCAAGGGTAATAAGAGGGTTTCTAAAAGCTCTGCATGCAGGGCAGAAAATTAAGAAATTCTTTTCATCTTCTATTGAGTTGGATGAACACAGTTTACAAACTTGCCACCCTTGCCTTTCTCAAAAACATCGATAAATTTAATAAAGCGTGTTTCAGGTGCTCAACACCTTTATACCTTCTTGTACTCAGTGTAAGTAATTTTCGAGATAGTCAAACAATTTGGTTTAAATCTTGGCCTTGTGTTTCGTATAAAGCTTGCTCTCATATAAAAGCGCACATTATAGTTTCTTCGTCGTTAACAAAAAAAGAGAACGAGTTCTGTTACTTACAGCCACAATAATGATAGCACAATAGCTAATTCCCACAAAAGCGATTGGTATCACCCTTTGAGATTCCTATTGGGTTTTGTGGTCTAAAACAGATTTGATTGATTACAAAAATTGAGTGCATAGCGATGACGGACGACCCCACATTAATTTCACTCTTGAAATAAATTAAATTCAAAGACAAGACAATACTAGTCTGTGTGCAGACTCTAGCGGATGAGGGAAAAGGAGAGACTCTAGCGGATGAGGGAAAAGGAGAGACTCTAGCGGATGAGGGAAAAGGAGAGGAAAGCTCTCTACATGGACAATATAGAATGTTACAAGATGTAGAATAAGTGAATTTACTTAGTTTGGCATTCATTTTATTGTCGACCCATTTTATGTGTCAAGAGCAATTTTTGATAAAGTGAATAATACTTTAGAAAGCAGGTATAAGAAACAAGTGCCGGAGTTGTTGAAAAATGAAAAGGAAACTTTCTGTCATCACTCAGACAGAATATTAAGATGTATGTTTTTTCTAACCAAAAACATTAAAAACTGAATTCTCTCATTATACAACTAGAAAATTTTTAGGAAATTTTTAGGAAATATTTAGGAAACTTTCAGGAAACTTTTAGGAAACTTTTACCAGTGAAATTTGGTAAAAATTAATTAAAAAACTTTTACTGGCAGAGCCAGGTTTCTTATAAAAAAAACGTGTACTTTGTAATTTTGTATTTCTCTTCTAAATTTTGTATTCATAAAAAGTGAAGAAAAACTGGTATAATTTTGATCTAAAATTCTTATTATGGTTCGTAAATTTTTTATACGAAAATAAAATAATTTTTTATAAAAAAGTTTCTTACAAAAATGTGTGTATATTGGTAAAAAAGTTTGTTCCTCTCACGAGCGACTTTTTATTGTTTGATAATTAACTCTTAACAAATGACATAGTGACTGGAAATTTTAGATACATGCATTTCTCAATTGTCATAATATTCCCCGAGGAGGGAGGGGGGCGTGTCCAATATTTTTTCAATTTCGATAATACATTTATGGGCCTGAAAATTTTCGAAAAAGTTTTGATCTCATAGAATCTAGCAAACACTGAAAACATTGTTATCATTGAGGTAAAACATTGATGTAGCCCCCCAATAATTTCAAGAATGTAATCAAATTGTAGCCCCCCCCAATAATTTCAAGAAAAATGGTGATTTAAAACAAATTAATTAAATTTTTGTTATCTAGTGTTCTGAGAACAATAAGCCCTCCCCCAATCTGGAACAGCTTGTTTTTAGGGAATTTTAGGAGCCTCTTCCAGAAAATTAGGAATCTCTCTAGAAAAGATAGGCCTAGTCAATAAACTTTTAAAGGTTTTATTTTTAGCTATGAATTCGCAAAATTTTACAAACAAAATATATAATGAGTATGCACTGGCGCAGATCAAAGTTTCTTTAACAATATGAGTTTATGTATGGGTATGTAGTCTACCAATTGATTTTACATTGATTTTAGTAATTTGAATCGTAGTTAATTTTGTCGTAAAAATAACTAAACATGGATCTCTTACAGCCATTCTTGGGCCCAAAGTCAATGAAAATTACCAAAGTGTACTACTGCTGTAATGGTATATGTAAGTTTAATTGCGTTGACAAATGACCGCTTCGTGACCTATCAAATAAAGCCAGCTGGGCTCTGTCCAAACACGCGCTTCACCAGCTTCATTACACACGTAAAACGTATCAAAGAATTCCAGTTTTATGAAACTCATTCGGGTGTAAAAAACTATTAAAATTACAAACACCTATGCATGATGTCAGGCAACTTCGAGGGCAACTTAACGCCAGAACAGAGCCAATTCATATATCTTAAAATTATCGTTGGAATTTTATTTCAAACATTTCTCCACAAATTAATGCAGACTTTATATGCAAAAGGATTATCGAATGGGGATCACCATTTTCCATAAAGACAGACAAATGTTTTGATATTTTATCTCAAGTCTTTGAATTACACATGATTTTATCACTTTCGATTCAGAAACCCAGCAACTCACAAACATATCCTTTATACTGACGCGCGGAAACAATATACCAACGCGTGCGCCATATCAAACAAACGCTCGGTCATGTTTGTCCAACAAAAACCAAACGCCATGATAATTTTTGTGCCTGCTTTGCATAAAAAACATTTGTAATCAGCTTGGTAAATGCCTAGAAAGCGCAAATATATTGGATGAATATTGGAAAGTATATTCTACCTCGTGCGGAGCGTGTCCGATGTTCTTTGTTCAACAAGCGGTAATTTATTCCTTCCGCAAGCGTAAAATTTCCGCTTTCTCTTTGGTATCCAAAACCACCCAACTTGTCTTGTTCATCATGCAGCAAATTTTCAGACAAAAAGTTGTCCATCCTTCATTTGAACGTTTAAGTTCACTCATCAACTTGTTAGTCTCAAGTAGGTGAAAACGAGTGAGGTTTTGTTTTATTTTAGGACTGTTGAAAGCTCAGTACGCTTATTCCTGCCACAACAAAACCTGGAAATAGAAGATAAAGCTTTGCCTTTATTAGTTTTCAAGTATATCGCGACCATTATTGGGAAAATGGGGCTTTATGTTCGCTTTTTATTTGCGTGAACAATATAACTGAAGAAGAGAACAAGTTGAATTTTGAATAAGAATTCAGCACTTGCCAAACAATGTTGCTTAGTTTTGAGAATAATAACAGAAATCCCTCGTGAGACGATAAGAGTCTTACATAACAATTCAATCAGTTCGCTTATTAAGTCAAAACAAAAGAGACACAAAGGATGATGGATAAAATATCAAATCAGCCACCACACGCCCCTCGAAATCTAATCGTTGTCATGGCGACAAAAACATGTTCGTTATTCTTGGCGGGGTCTGTGAAACCGCAAATAAGGCTGAGATTCTTGCTCGCTATCAGAGAACGAGCTTCAAGCCAGGGGCGGATCCAAAAAGATATGCGACTTATGCTGGCTCGCCAAAGGCGCGGCGGGGCTGGGGGCACGGCCCCCAGAAACATTTTATTGGCCAGGACCATTTTATTTTGAGAAACGCCCTAAAATAATGTGAAAGTTGTCAGAGGATTTATTTGTCTATTAAGGTGTATTCTCATGAAAATGTGAATGGAATGGGAATTTTTTAAATTCTAAACCTGCGTCCTGATTTGAGATCAAATTTCTTATTTTCACTTTCTACAGCATTTCGTTTCTACAGCAAGAAGCACGACTGTGCTCCGTCATTGAACAACACAAGATAAGTGGCTGAGCATGGATGCGTCACTGCTGATTCACAACAAAGCAAAGGCAGAATTTGGGTTTGCTGGGTAGTTGTCAGCAGTCAGAGATCTTGTGACCGGCATGCAATTCGTCAAAAACAGTAGCCCCTTAGAGCATTAGACTTATCACAAGAGTCTTAGTTTCGCTCCTCTGCCAGACATGCCACCGCTACAACAACAAAAACGACGAGGAGCGAAAACAAGCGGTCTTGTGCAGTAAGACTCTTTGCATCATCTAAATGAAGAACCTCGTTCCCAGAAAACATATTGACGAAATTAAAAATTCCACGTACTTGACTCCAAATTTCTGGTAGAATTAATCAATCTACACCAATATCCCCCCCCCCAAAAAAAATCCCATCACAGTAGCGTTTCGGATTTTGAAACCTCTAAAAATACGATCATATTCTTTTACGTGAAATTCTAATATTTAGTATAAATACTCGGAGCACAATCGTTCCGTTCCATTCGTTAAAATTGGTCCATTTTTTTCCAGAACGCAGAACGCTCAAAAATTGACATGAAAAGAGGAACTGAACGACTGCGCTCTCTTCGCTCCCGCGTGAAAATCCGGAGCTAGTCCAAAAGCGGAATAATGAAAAATTTGCTACGAGCGCATAGAAGGAAACAAAACAAAAAAAGATGGACGATTTCACACGAAAATTTATATTGTCTGGCTGACAGCCTTATGGAAGCTCAAAATATCCCTGATAGTCTGTAACTCATAGCTTTGTCATTCTTTTCGGTTACGAGCTGCAATGAACAATACACTAGGGGTACCCCGTGAAAATTGGGTTAAATAAAAGGGAGTGACGTCACCCCCGTACAATAGATTTTTGCAGAACTGGGCAATTCACCAGAGCCGAAAAAATTGAGAATACATAAAAACAAAATGAGAGAAGGGTATAATGGAGAATTTTAATTTGAACACGAAATAACGAGAAAGAGGCCTGGAAAAGCTAGCTTGCATGCATGCTACCAATGTTGAGATCAAAGACAAGTATTCTCTTGAAAGTGCAATGCTGCGACATCTTGAAAGATTTCTATTTAACCCTACTTGACCCTGGCTAAGATTTTGATGTTTTAGTCTGAGGGGCTACTTTGACCCCCTTATTTGTTTCAGCAGGCAGATGAAATATGGTAATGAGCTTCACACACTGCAAATAAAAACTATTGATTCTAAAAGTAACAATAATTAACACCTCACTTTGTTTTATGTTGCTAGGCAACCAAAAACAATGGAAAACTAAAGGCAGTTAAGCTCACCTGAAAATCATTATTATTTGCTAAAATGACAAAAACCTGAGAAACTGTAAAGAAATTGAGCATAATAACAATGATGTGAACAGTTTTGGTTCGCAATCAAATTAAATGTTCCAGTTGATATTTTCAAGCGAGCAGCTTTTGTCAGTGCTCTGATAAATATAGTGGTACTTATGGTTGGATTTGCTACTCTTCAAATTCAAATGTCTTCAAGCAAAACTACTCTAAAATTTGTAATTCCTCTGATAATGGTTGCTGACGAGTGATTTGTACGGAAATTCTGCAACCACGTGCGTGGGGATATTTCAAAAATAAAGATGCCTGGTTTCCTAAACTCCTCAACTACCTCAGTTTTCTGAATTTGCACTGGTTTACAAGCAAAATGATGGAGTCTTGAGTCAACATTTGACTGCTCCCGGGAGACTTGAGAAGATAAAATACCAGATTCGAATCGGATTTGAACATCAAAAATATCATTCTACAACTGATATTGTTTCACAAATTATCAATAATGTTGCATAAAATAAAGGAACGTGGTTGGAAGTTCAGATTAATTTCAATAAGATAAAGGAATTAAAGAAGTCTGAAGATAACTCGACAAAAAATTATTATCTTATAAAAATTGAAAGACAATTAATTTGGAAAGTATCAATTGCTTAAATAATTCTTAATTATTCGCTATTTCTACAAATTTGCCATCTTAAGCCACTTTTAGCCGTCATCACGTTCTTTAACTATGAACTTCATATCGGAAGCAGAAAACGAGCAACTTTCTAATTTTTAAAAAGCTTTTCATCTCAATTTAGACACGCGAGGACAAATCCTGTCTGAAACCATTTACTTAACGTAACTCTATTCCACGTCATTAAGGGTCAGGAATAATTACGTTTCAATTTTTCCGAGATTAAATGATAAAACAGATGCTTCGTTGTAAAACTTGCAAATCCCCAGCTGAGAATTTTGAACTTGCTTGCCGAGAAAATGTCTTATCAAAAACCATACGATAAGAGGAAATTCTTATGCAACTATGAAGGATATTCAATGCAAGGTTTATCTGTGACTACGGCGGGTTGACTACGCTGGTGTTCATCTGAACAAAAAATATTGATGGCTGTATTGAAAGCGTTCATCAGAAATCTTTGATAGAATTCATTGAAAGCATTATGTTAACTTTTTGCATCGTAACAATTTTTAGGTCATTATCCAGCTGATTGTTGACAACCTAAAATCGTAAATGCACCATGCACTGCTACAGTAGATTAAATTAACTATATTTCCGTCACGGCAAGGCAAGTCGACTAAAGTAGCCATTAAAATTAAACGAACGCTTTATTACCCCTTATCACAAAAATATTCTGATACGAGGCTTCTTGCTGTGCCAAAGGGCAACCAAATTCACGGAACAGTGAACACTAACCTGTCATAAATAGTATTGTCAAGAATACTGACCGTAAAGAGCGCGAACCATTGCGGCGGAATTGAAAAAATCAGAATGAGTTAAATTAAGATATGTAAAATAAGCTGCAAGCAAGCATAAACAAACAAAAAAAAAATGGAAAAAGTTTCAATGTTTGAAAGTTTGCGTGAAGTTATTAGCGAAGCCGAATGATGCAATTTTAAGGAAATGAGAATAAAAGCTTCAAGGCAAATTTAGACAGCTATACTAAAAGTTGCCAATGTGAGGTGCTGAAGATAGATCTTAGTATTTCTTTAAACGACACCTGGAGCAAAACATGAGGCGCAGCGTGTAATCCAAACTGGAAAAAAGTAGATTTTAAAATTTGACAACCAATAACATAAACTGAGTAGTTTAAAAAATAAAAATAAAATTAGAATGAAACTCATTGAATACAGATTCTTATGTAACGCCATCATTTGTAAAGTCATGATCAAACAGTCCACAATTTAATTTTATGTTTGATGATGTTTAATGATGTTTGATGATGTTCAGTGTTGGGGTGGTCAAACGATCCAACATTTGATTTAATGTTTGATGATGTTCAGTGTTGGGGTTGGTCAAACGATCCAACATTTTAACCAGCATTTGACCCAACATTTTGCAAAGTCTGTGCTTGGAGCTTGCGTTGAATAGCAAGAGTTTTTGTAGACAAGCCAAAAAAACGTGCAATTCTTGAAAATAAACTAAAACGCAAAGGGGGCAAAGCAATCGCTAATTTCGCCATGATTAAACTACTTGCTATTGTATTTTATTTAACACAAACAAAATGAAGGCAGTAACGTAGAAACTATGAATTATGAAAGTGTGAGTCTTAATCTTTTCAAAACAAAATTACTTTTGTTGGGGAAATTCAGTCAACTGTGTGCGCATTAGGTAATGTTCATTGAAAAGGTCGAACGTTCAATATTTCAAGCCTAACATTTGGAAGCAAAATAAATGCTGGCTGAACTGCTGGCATGCTTTTTATCTTGACGCAACATCGATGTTTAGTAAATGTTGGATCGTTTGACAAGGACTCACGCACTTAAAACTAAAAATCAGTGGCGCAGTTCAGAATCCAAATCGCAGAAAAAGTGATAACAAAATTTCAAACATAGAAGAAAACGATTAACAAATAAGCACATAAATTCTAACAAATGTAGAGAAAGATTATTTGTCAATTGAAATATGTTGTTAACGAGCATACTATTGTTTATGAGCCATGTTGTTCATAATTTATAAGCAACAATTTGATAAAACAAACTATAATTTGAGGTGAACGACCATATAATCTTGCTGTTTAAAGTTATAAGAAATAAATCAAATCTTGCTGTCCAAAACAACATCGCAGAAATTGTGCTCCCTACCCAAGAAATTGAGTATCTGAATTTTGCTTTTCTTTAAAGACATCTTAAAAATTAGAACCTTACTACATTTCAACTTTGGATTATATTAAGAACATGAAAATAAGAGCGTTCTAAAAAAACAGATTTGCATTATAATGAAAAAGTATTGTATGACTTTATAATTATTGGTAACGTAAGGATGTATTCCTAGGCAAAAAAGTTAAAACTACAACATCAGTGACTTTCTATCTCACAGTCTGAACTATACAGTTTCAATAAAAGTCCATGTAAAGTTGAGAAAAATCCTTTGTTGTTGTTTGCTGCTCTTTTCTTCGAGAATATTTGCAAAACTAAATCACCATTTCATGTGCCGTGTCAATATTTGAGGCAGCAATTTCAATTTGCGATAGGCGCGCAATTATTTTGACACTTGACTTTCAATTGGCGGCTTATCGGGACAATTTCTAATGTTTGTTTTATATCAATAGCGGATGGCAGAAAATTTGCAGCGGTAGCGGTGTTGGCGTTAGAACGAGGAACGTTGTTTCGGAAAGAGCAATAATTTGATTAATTTTTGAGGAATTTTTGTTCTGATTTTAGTAATTATGCAGCAATTAACGGACATGCAAGGCATCTCAACAAACCACGGAGAATTACCCCTCCCCCCACCAGCTCTCCCAAAATCCTACTTGCGCTCTTACGGTTATGGTACGAAAATCTTTTAAAATATTCAACATTAAAATATTCTTCGCTAAATTGAAAAAACATAATAATTTTATTTTTAATCAATAACAAGTAAGCAACAAGTTAGATTTCTATTGTTCAAAGCATTTTGCCACCTGCAAAATTTATTCAATAAAATCAAGATTGTTTTCATAACATGAATTTTTAAGCAGATTAATATAAAATTCGCCGATTCCTTTATTAAAAAATTACGCTTTTAGTAATGTTTGTAAAAATAAATAGTTTTTCTTTGCCATGACGTCATGATATGAAATTTATATCTCATCATGAGGTGAATATGACCTCCTTTCCATAAAATATAATTGATATTTATAAGCGTGATATTCATGACTGATCTACCAACCATCGCAGATATCTTAGGAAGATAAAGCATGTACTTTAAATTATTGATTATGAAACCTTAAAATTTAGCTGGTTAGCCATTTTTTAACAGTGTGGCAATAATAAGAAGAGCAACAAGTGGTAAGTAAGATAACCGTTCTTAACACACCATTTGCTTTGGCTAAAAAATAATTGCTATTTAGGGTGGAGTAGGGAACGTTAAGCCAGGAGTAGGGTAAGCAGTGGCTGCGGCTGCTGGCGGTTGCCTGCGGTACCGGGAAGAAATTGCGAAAAAGCTGAAATTAGTACAACTTTCACGGCAGCTCCCGGTAGCGAACTATCGTTCTTATTATCGGCGGCACACGAAAAGTTTACGGAAACACTTTGCTTGCGGCTGCCTGCGGCACATTACGTCATTTTTTTAAGCCAATCAAAATCAAAGTAATTGACTGAGTCGAGGTAAAAGCAAGGAAAAATCAAGATAGCGTGCAGAATTATAGAATGCGAAGTAGTTGAGAACACAACTTTGATGGACACAATATATGATAAAAGTTCAAAAGATTCCAAAGTAACAAAGAAGAAACAAAATGCTTGGAAACAAATTTCCCTATAAAACTTATATTTGATCTTAATGTTGCGAAATTGACATTGCAAGTGGGGGGTGACAGCTCTGACCAATGTACTGGTGTACCACCTCCTTGACGAGTGTACCGGTCAATATTTGTGACAGCGTATCGGTGTATCGGTTGTCGCGCATGCGCATGTGTCAAAAAATTTCCTTCTGGTTTAATGTATCTTTAGACCTTCTACGCTGGTAAAATTAAGTTACAAATGTTAAACAGTTCACTTTGAAGGAATGTCTTTTCCTTTAATTGTTTAAGAAATTAAATTCTACGGAAATAGGAAACGATAAATAAGTGAATAGTCTAAAAAAGTCGAGAAAGAAGTAAACAGTAAAAATATGTAGTAGCCTTTTAATGAAGCACGCGAGGGAATCTATGACTGGATGAGGGGTGCGCGCGGATCGCGACGTTGTTGGGGGTCTGGGGGCGAAGCCCACGTTAAATTTTTGGAGGCCACGCCCCTTCATATAGGGGGAGCGCCATTCTAAAATTATAATATGACCATTAAATAAAACTTGGGTAGGGCTAGTAAACACATTAAAGTATGTAAA
The DNA here is from genome assembly GCA_036873815.1 of Phacellophora camtschatica. NCBI lineage: Eukaryota > Metazoa > Cnidaria > Scyphozoa > Semaeostomeae > Ulmaridae > Phacellophora > Phacellophora camtschatica. The sequence goes on from JAYJMH010016697.1 coordinate 20,950, forward strand.
GGAGTGAAATAAACAAATTTTTAATTGAGAAATGGATTTATAAATTTAGTCCGACAACATACTGTGAGTCAAACTGTGGATAAAACCTTGAACCCAAC
>JAYJMH010016708.1:0-21047 GCA_036873815.1 Phacellophora camtschatica
TACTTGCTGCAAAAGTGTGAGGAGAGCTGCTAACTCTCTGTAATTCCAGGCAAAGGCAAAAGGAATCACGAGGTGTGAAAGCGCAGAAACCTTAACCTTGCGAGAATAGCAAGTGTATGTGCCTGAAACTGAAAGGTTATGTATAACCCGTGTCCCCTGCTGGGAACAAGTCATCTCGAGACTTTGGCGGGCTAGGCACGTTGAATACGATAACTCACTCAACTCACTCACTCACATGTGCCAAGAGATATCTTAGAAATTATAGCAGTCACAATATGCTATTTCCAAAATCTTTTTTTATTGTCTACTTGTTTTGACTCTGTATATAATTTTTCTCTTAACTTTGACATGTACAATGGGTAACTTTTGCAAAAAATGTATTGGTTCAAACGATTTTAAAAACAAGGCAAGAGATATTATGGAAAAAATAATTGCCAATTATTTAACTCCCAATATAATTTTTAATTTCAATTTAAATTTAGTTTCAATTTCAATTTCAATTTAGGTTCAATTTTAATTTTAATTTCAATATCTTCACAATGACTTATGACTTACTGTACACGATCGTCAGCGTCGTCGTCTAGCTAGCGTAACAATAACGTAACATAAAATAGCGAAGCATCAACATAATTTAAAAGAAACCAACAAAATTAAACAAACAAAGTTTAACAAAATTAACAAATAAATGAATATCAGCAGGTTGTTGGGTTTTGCGTGTTCTACAATGAAAATTTAAGCAAACAAAAGCTTCCGACGTTCTGCATCTTTTGTTCTGCATCTTGCGCTGCTCCCATGTTTGTGGAAAAAATAATTTATATAAATACACAAATGAGTGTCACTGGCAGAAGGCCAGCATGGGAGAATGGCCTGTGTCACTCCAGATTAAGCTCAACAACAATAAGTATAGTTCCGTTACAACCAACTTCTAGCCCTTCAAGGGACCTAATAAATTAACTTGCTTGTAGTATCGAGGTATGTGATGTGAAAGGGGTTTAAATTTTTCCAATGTTTAGAGATCATCTGAGTACGTTATTTTGCCAAAAAGCATCTAATCTCTTCTCAAACTCTCATATAACATTGTATTTGCAACGTTCACCCGGTTATCTGTTTCAGTTCTTTATACCAAATGAACCATTCCTTCTCGTTCCGTTTGTCACATTTTTGCAACTGCCCTGATTGTTTTTGCTGCTGTCACCATTTTTTCAAATTATAATCCTTTGTGTAAATGTTCCCCAAGACACGCATGTATGAAGGTCGCACGATTTTGCGTTGGATCGATATTTTTTCATACAAAGCTACTAATGCTCTAAATGGCGTATGTTAGAGCCGTTGGTTGCCATGGCCTAACGGTCAAGTTCGCATCTGCGATGTGATCTTGTTGCTTCATTTGCTTTGTGGCTTAAACAGGGTCAGGTCGAGCACAATAGAATAGGCTAAGTGGATTGACCCTTGTAATTATACTGCTTAAGCCACATTGTTACAAGCTTCACTAGCCTTTTATGTCAAGGATAATACTTGTTAAATCTCCCAGACAGAAATAGATAATAAGAAACCACAGAGAGATTGTTCACTGGTTTACGAAAATTCCTCATTTATCTACACAAAAACAGTTGGTCGCCAATTTTCAAATGCTTATTTGTGTCCAGAAGACCTTCTCTGTCGAGATCAGGGCATCTTGAACAAGCAAGCGATGAACTTGCATACAGGTATGAGCAATTAACATATTTTATAGGATCAAGAGAAAGAGAACCTGTTTGAAGGAGAGCATGCTATTCTATCATGAAAATACATAGATTTTTAATTGTTTTGCGTTGTTAACGTTATGACCTGCTACAAAATAATTAGCTTGAAATGAGGTTGTTTGGGATGAGCGTTACCTGGTTGTTTTGTTTTGGTTGTGGTATTGACTTTTATGGCCGCGGGTAACAGCTAGGCCCAAACAAACACTAGTTCTAAACCCTGTGAATGTTCAATTATGGTCGTGTGTCAAGTGTGTTGAACACTTCGAGTGTTTCTTTGACAGACAGCAATATTAGGCCAGAGATGAGATGAAAATATTTTCCTAACATTCTAGGACTGATTCTATAAACGAATATTTCCTTTCTTTAAATACTTTTTTATGCAATTTAAAGCAAAATAGAACTGAGCACATTTGAATTTTTGTCAGATTTGGCCTTATAAAGTTTATTTTGATTTTTTCTGTTAAATGTTATAACGATTTGTGAAGACGATTATCAAGTCAATAGAAAACCAAGAGGTCAAACAATGTATTTACACACTCCACACTGCGCTTATGAAAGGGCTGAATAGAAGACACGTGGTTGTGTTATTCAATCAATCTTGGATTTCTCTTGCCTCTGAAAAGAATGAAAAACGTAAATTAGCATATTTATGACATTTTGCAATTGCCTGTTAATTTAGTTTTGCTGCTGAGGCTGAGACTTTTAATTGAGTAAGGTTTCCGTCTTGACCAGCCTGGTCATTCCGTCTTATACCGGAAATGCTGTTGTATAAGATTCAAATTCTTGTTGTTTTTTAGTAATTTGTATTTCTGTGGAAATTAGCAAGTTTAAGTGAGAATGAGGATGAAACTGAAGGCATATTATACATAACATCTATCTTTATTGACTTTTTAGCCTTCCGAAAATAAATCGGGGGAGCCAAAACAATGTTTGAAAAATCACCAAGAATTCGAGTGTATTACCAATAAAGCTCATTTTTATGTTGCCATGCACAAGAAGAGCTAAATCGATTGTTTCTGTGTCAGAAATGTCTCCAACAAGTAATTTTTCCGGTTTGAAAGCGACCTGGTTTTGATGCATTCAGAAAATTTCATACCTATTCAGAAAATTTCTTGATGTCATGTAATTGATGACGTCATTTTGGGTCTAATTCAGACGTTTACAGAGCAATAACTTTTAACTGAATTGAGATAATTGATCGAAAATATCATAAATATCACCAACGCGAATTGTTATTTCGATTGATCTATAATGAAACGATTTTGCTGACATCAGCATTTTCACTCATGACGCCATCACTGATTTTTTTTTTGTCTTTTCGGCATAAACTATGTCAATAAATTCTTCAAAAATAGATTTTGATGAGAAATTTTTTTGCAAACTCATATAAGTTCAGATATTTGCGCTAAGGAAAGAAGATAGGGACGAAGATACTAGATTTGTTTGCGCTAGGGAAGATACTAGCTTCCGATTTTTTCTAATTAATTGTTAGATGTATATAGTGGTAAATTATTAATAACAAGCACAAATAATTTCAATTCCTGTTTATTAACCAATAAAAAGTAAAAAAGCTCTAGAACGATCAGTGTGCTATTAAACACTATATACACCAAGCACACTAAATAATATAGACTAAACACACCAAACTAGATGAACACTATGCGCAATGGGCAAGCTAAAAATCATAACTTTAAGGCAAAAAGCTGCTATCCGATGGGTCAGTTTTCTCTTCCTCAGATGACATGAAGTCGCTTTCCCATTCTAAATTACTTTTACACTTACTAGAACAATTTCTGGATAAGTGTCATCCGTAAAATCCATTATCCGTTCCATGTCACTGTCAGCTTCTCTTGTTTCTGCTAAAGGACGTTTATTCACTTTCTTCTTCTTCCGCAATGGCTCTACCTCATCTTTTTCCGATTCCTTGTCTGCTTCAAGGCCATCTGCTTGCCTTTATATCTTCTTTATGGAATTCTTGTTACCAATGAGCGATTTAGGGAGTTGTTTTCCAGTGAACCATATGGGTGTAACAGTTGATTTGAGATTGTCGGTTATCCATCCAAAGTTATCAATATCTAGTGTCATTGTCAGATAGCTTTGGCAGTTTAACCAAATGTAGCATTGTAAATGTACGCGCTGTATTTCCTGGCATACCGAAGTTGGGTCTGGTAATAACGGAACTGATGTTTTTGCCTTCATCTTCAAGTAAAGCTTCACAAAACTTCGCCACAGTTCATGGTGACTTAGTCACTGAATATTTCAATCATGAAACGAAAGGGACAGCCGGCCTATTTAGATCAGGATACAGTGCCAACATTGATACAACCAACGAATGGGTGAAAACCGTTTATATTCATGAAAAGATTCGGGTAGCGGTGTGTGACAAGCTCAACATCAGGAGCAGGTCGACACATTAAGAGTTAAGGAATAGTGGGAAAGCAAAGCACACTGCTAACGTCGCTGCACTAAAGAAGAACCTCAATTCATATAACACGGATCCATTCTCGCAAGGTCCCGCGAAAGCAATATGTACCGGACAGGAAATTGACAAAGAGGTTATTCATTCTCTTTTGAGTGCACCCGAAATTGGAAATGTGTTAGTTGCAAGGAGTTTGTAGTAAAACGCCCTGTCAGCAAAGAGAAAAGCTTATTTGCTCCAATCAAGCGGATAAAGCTGAAAACAGGAATTGAGAAAGCAAAGAAGACACCCAAGGCGATTTCCATTCTCAAAGAAGATCGACAGGCTTTCGGACTTCTAGAGGCAAACGGAACATTACTTGAAGAGGCTTTTTCTTTCAAAATCCAATCACTACACTCCCGCTGAGTATTGCGACACACGATGGCACTTTGTGACAGTCTGACAAAGCAATGTTATAAATATGATGAAAAAATATGATTTGCTGCATTAAATGCTTTAAAAGATATTTTTAAATTTAAATTACAAAGGTTTTGAAAAGTATAGCTCAAAATTAGATTTTCAAGTCGAAATTAGCCAAAATAACGGCAACTTTTAAATTTGATTTGGTTAGCAGAAAAACAAATTTTTGAAATTCATAAAAAAATTAATTTTGGTTATTTTTTAAACGTCAAGAATGTTTTGGGCCACCCTGGTAGTTTAGATTATCTTAACATGAGTATGCACATTAGTTAATCTACATCGGTTTGATGCCTTAATGGCCTTACTGATTAAGTTGTTGTAGATATAGATTACTGATGTGCTGGGAATTTGTTGCCCAAGGTGCTAAATGCTGAAGTGTACTCCACTCAGTAGTCATAACAACGCATTGCATAAAATAACAGGCATAACATAAAAGGCATTGCAATGTTATCATATGAGTATGATGGTTAATTGAAAATACTTTACTTGGAGTTTGGCTTAATACGTTGTGCAAACATTCAAAGAAAATGTACGTATTCCCTGGTCTAAACGTGTCTAGTATCTGTTTTTGGTAATTGAGGAAATTTACAAGCAAAATCAACCGTATGAATGAAAATCTTCAGTATGCCAAGTAGGCCTATATCAACGATTAGATTGAGCATATTGATTGAATTTTGAACTATTTCCTGATTTAATATAATTTTTATCTCAATTCAAAAGCTACATCATGTGTTTAAAAATAATTTCAATATTGCCATTTTTATGACTGTTGATCGTAGCTAGGTAGAAATAAAGACATAAATGCCAACCAGCGAAAATGTAAATTTTGTATTTTGAATAGTATTGAGGATTAAAATTTATTTCTTAATGACTATCCATTACACAAAGAATGTAGAGTACGGAAATACAGAATACAGAAACTGTACCAAGAAACCTCCAGTTCACAACGTTAATGCATTGTCATGATCCCCAAAGTTATAATAAAAAAAAAAAAATAAAAAAGTTACTTTCTTCTACTTCTATGTTTTTCTTGACATGAAAGAAATCTCCGTGAACAAATATGAACAAAAATATTAAAATTGATATGCAAAATAATTTTCACAAAATCCTGAAAAGCGAAGCCTGTAGTTCATTTTATTCCATTATTATTATTATTATTGTAGTTGTTGTTGTTATTATTATTATTATTATTAATTATTATTATTGCTCTTCATCTTCGTTCTCATTCTTTTTCCTCCGTTGCCTCACAAATGCATGCTTGAACGGTAAACCAATACTTGAATTTCGTGTAAACATTCCGAAGCAATTCATTTGAAATAATAGGGAAATCGTTAAATTAGAAAACATTACTTTTTCAAATATTGGTTATCTTATTTATTTCGTCTTGACTATTGTCTGCCTCATTGGTTTGCATCATTTTTAGTATTCATAAATTAACTTTGACTTTGATATGTGATTAATTATCATAAAATAATGATTTCCTGATCCAAGGCTACAGTTACCAATATCTTGTCAACATAATGATGAAATGATGCATTGAAAAGTTTGAACTTTTATGTCGGATCTTGCATCGTTCAATAGGAAATTCAATTATATAGTTTCAATTCAAATTCAATGAGTTTTGAAATAGAAGAAGGTCGGTCTAAACAGGCCTAGGACAGAGAAACAAAATCTGTTGAAACTCGCTCTTGGTATGTATGTATGTATTGTATATGATTAGATAGGCAGTTACAGTGAACATTTTTTGGATTGTTGTTGTAGAGTTAGATTGGATCAGGTAATAGTCCAATAAGTAAGGGAAAAATAGAACAGAACAAAGAAGTAAATTACATAACCAACCAAACAAGCTAATGGGCATTCAAGCTTTCAAGGAAGGCTTGTGGCTGACTTTTACAAATCATTGCAAAATAAAGACGAGACCCAACCCAGGAAACTGCGTGTGATCATTATTTCGACGAAAACATCGAGAAAAATTTAAAGCAATTTGAGAACAAGCCCAGTTTCGGAATCATGATTTTGAATATTCAAGAACGTGCGATGAGCCCTCAAAGGGATATTCATTATTATTTTGGATGGTGGTCCTTACTCTATACTCCTTACTCTATACAAATATCAGGTACCCCAAAAGCACAAATATCAGGTACCCCAAAAGCACAAATATCAGGTACCCCAAAAGCATAAAATTTTTGAAACCCAAAAAATCATAAAAATGCAATACACTGTTTAAATGCTAAAATTCACCAAAAGCACCTTTACTTGAATATTTTGTAACAATAAAATATATTATGATGAGTGCCTATGAATTATGATGATGCATGTATTATAACATTTGTAGTTTTTACAAGTGACGCCCCCCCCCTCCTCCCCCCCCCCCCCCAGCTCTATAGATAAGCCTCGGCAGAAATTATCTGGGTCTTATTGGAAAAAGAGTGGATTTTTGTAATATTTCTAGATTTTTTTTACAATTCTTCACACGCCGATGTGCTTGAACTTTCAGGTTCACTATTATTTTACTTACAAAGGAATATAATCATTTTCGTTGACCTTTGTTTGCTAAGTGCCCACGCATTGTCGATTTATATTCCATCTTTATACTGACCCACGCCGATGAGAAAGAAAATGAAACAGCTGACTCGTATTTAATGTCCCAATAGGTGCGTGCGCATTTCTATTCCATGTTTAGATAGGTAAAGGTGAGAAAGTGAGTGAAGCAGCTGTATTATATTAATTGTTCCAATAAATGTGCGCAGGGTCGTAGGAACGTTTTCAAAAGGGGGGAGGCACAAAGAAAAAGGGGCACGTTTTTTAGGGGCACATAATGGCCTATTCAATAAAAGAGCAGAAGGGGGTGCATTTGCCTTAAAAAATCAAAAAGTCAGGAAGCACTTAATTTTTATTAAGATTCAGATACATATTTTGTTATGAGGAACCAAACTTGGGCCCAAGCTTTAACATTTTATTAATATTGATGCATATTTTAGGTGATTTATAGCAGTAAAAGTGTCTTGCTTACTTTTTCCGTTCCAACATGACTGAACCTAAAATTTTAAGTCGCATAGGTGTGAAAAACCTTATATATATTCTTTTGTTCCAATACTCAGTTTCTTATGATCCAGTTTCTTATAAAAGACACCTAAGACGATAATGTGTGTTTGGCATTCAGTCAGTCAACGTTTAGTGACCCATATTCTTATATCTAATTTGGAGATTTATTTGTTTTGTATACTGAGTAAACGAGTGTATCTTTTTTGGACTACCCATGTTTAAATGCATTGTTTTCTTTTTTAAATGAGGCGAAGATCTTTTGCTAATCAAACTCAAAATGAAGTTTTCGGAAGGATACGCTAATATCATAAATAAATTGCAGCATTTTTGCCATTGATATAATGGGTTCATCAATTATTATCTTACTTAGGCCGGTCACAAAGTATGTATAACAAATTTAAAACAATTAATGTTTGCAATTTGCGTGATTGTAAAATATGGTAGGAAATTTTCCAAGTGCTTTTCTTTCTCAAAGTATTACGTTGTTTATGCAGGTTTTTGCAGAAAATTTGTTGAACCTTTTTATTTAATTTAGGTTTATATTGTTTTTTGTAGGTAGATGAAAAAATAGTTTTGCAACCATCTGATGACAAACCTGAAAGCACTTCAGACAAAGAGCTTGCAGAAAGTCCGGTTTCTTTGTCAGACACCGGGAGCTGCAAGGATAGTTTTGGAATGAAGGTGACAGCCACCGTTCCCCCACTCCCTACCTTGGCGCAAAGAAGTCAAGATCACTCTACAATGCAAGGGCAGTCCTCTTCTTCTCGAAATGATGACGAGGGCAGTTTTGCTGCAGCTCTTAGAAAACTTGCACAGCAGGCAGTTGTTCCTGCAGCAAGACGACCCTCAGCAAGGGAGCGACAAGGGAGTCCTTCTACTCACAAATCAGGTACAGAGTGTATCTTTTTTTGGAATCTAAAACGGAGTGTCTTCGGGCGGGCTGTTTTAGATCTTGTGAACCTTCTGGATCCTGAAAGCAGAAGGTTTCTGTGAAGCCGAATCCATAATTGAAAAGAACAGGAATTTTGAAAATACATAATTTTATTTAAAAACTATAGGCCCCCCCTTTCCTTATTAAGACCCCCTACTATTAATTTTCGGATATTTGTTCAACCTCTCCTTTCTTATTAGTACCTTCTTGACGGATATTTGGTGCTTTATGGATATTTGGCATTTGAAGTAAAATATTTAAGCCCACCAAGTTTAAGAATATACGTGTTGGTCACATCACAAATAGACCATTCTCTCATCAGATTAATTCGAAGATTTTTCCAACCCCTCTTCTATTACGATCCCCATACTATTAGGTTTTTAAGGTTTTCCGACCCCCCCCCCCCCTACGATTCCTAGCCCCTATTATTCGGAAACTCAGAGTAGGACAATAAAATACTTGATCAACGAGAGCTGATTTAAGGAATATGACATTGAGCTTATTTAACTATATCAAAATAAACAACCGAAAAACCAACTTTAGCAGAAATTTGAACTTGATGTGCAATTTTGCTTTTTATACGACAACTATCTGATTGCAAAGGACGCTGTCTCTTTTTCTGATTCACAAACTAAGAGGATGGCCCTTGGTAATTCTTACAAACACTGGAACGAATGGAATTGAGACGATTATAACTTGGGCATATTTTAACTTATGCATTATGAAGAAATTGTTTTAATGTTTTTTTTTTGTGTTACTTTACAATGATTATTTCATGTTATGAAAACACCAAAACGTCTATTTTTTACTTAAATAGAAAAATGCTATGTGTTTTCTACCAAGAGCACGGGAAACGCTATTTATATAATTATCTTTTTATTTGGGTATTGGGAGAGATTTGGTTTTTGGAAGATTTTCATGTTTAATGAAAATAATAGAAAGACCAAGACAAATCCTATCAGTTTCTACAAAATGTGTTTATTTTGTCTTTAAAACTTTTCGTATTTAATTCATGCTCAGAACATTCTTAATTTTCATTGCAGCTTCGTCAACGAGAGAAACTCCACCACCTCCAATTACAACAAGTAATAATGGACATCAGTCACATAGTCCTTTTTACATGAGAGGCAGTTTTCATCGTGGGAACATCAGTGCCGGGTCTATTGCGTCGGTTGTACCTCCATCCAGTATCATCGAAAAGGAAAAGTCACAATTACATGGTAACACTGTTTGTTATTCTAACTCTAATAGTAAGGTTTTAGCTTTGATTTTTGGGTGAAAATGAGGCTATTTTTAAAACATTCCAATTTTTGAGTAAATGTTTTAGCTTATAACCTTGCTTTTTGGATGAAAATAAGACTATCTTAGCATTGGCCAATTTAGTTAAATATGGTAAGGTTATAGCCTTATTTTATAGTTTTAAAATAGGTGTATGTAACAGTTTTATTCCGTTGCCTCACTGGCATCGACTAGAGGTAAAGTAAGTATGTATATAACAGGATAATTATACATTTATTGTTCTGTTGTATACACTTACGTTTGAAAAGTGTCACTTTGCTAAAGATTTACGTAAAAAGCACGACAAACCAGATATTTCATTACGCTATGTTTTAATGGTAAAATATTCGTATTTCAGTCATGTTTCTTTGAAAGAATAGTGAAATGTTATTTTAATTTTTTCATTGAGAAAATTTTGTAGACTTCGAGAAAACACGATGAATTACAATATTTCTCGCAGCAAGGGCCTCAAAGCTTAATGTTTTGCAATAGAAAAAAAAAAAAATTTAAAGTCAACTTATGCTAAATAGATGGTGTTGTATTGAAAAGTGAAACTAATATTAAACTAATATTCAGACATTATCTAAAAATATTCTGTATTTATATAATAATTTTCCGTTGATCAGGGCCTGGTTCGTCATCAGTAGAAGATTTTTCCTCGAGGCATTTACAAAGACCAGCAATCCCAGGGCTCTTTTCTAGACAAGACACTGGTGAAAATGCTTTCCGCCAGACCAGAGGTAATAATTTTGTTAATTCAATTTGAAACATTAGAAATTGAATCTTTGGTATGCATAGATATTACTTTGAGATATTATCGTAATTTTATAAATTTATTTTAAGGTTGTTAAACTATTTTGGGATTTGCCTTCTCTAGCGTGTGTTATGAAATAGATTCAGTAGAAATGTAAACATTCATTTTTGTTTCAATTCAATTTACATGTATTGATTTTTTCAGACGAAGGAGGAATGCACCATTCAGAAAATTCGTCATTGAGAGATCACCCTGATGTTGTTTCTAGATCTCATGTTGGCTCTGGCGTTGTGAATGGGCCCGGTAGTGGTTCTGTTAATATTCATGGATTAAAGGTAATGCATTTTTAGTTTCAACAATTAACATTGCGTAGGTTTGTGATGTTACGAAATGCAGGATGCAAATGCAAGATTTTAAATTCATTGATATAAACTTTAACTTTTCATATTAAATTTTGTTTGCTTATCTTCAGTTCATAAAGGCAGCTTTTAGCGAAAATGATGCTTGGGGGGGGGGTGGGCGGCCGCATTTTGTTTTATCAATTTAGAACTTTTTTGTTCGATTTTAAATTGAAGTTTTGATTTGTTGATCTTGATTATTCAATTTTTTGTTAATTGTTTTCGTAGGACCGTGGTAGTAATATTGGTCTAGTACATCCACAGCCAGTTAGGAAATTGCCAGATGAGGTAAGGGATTCTCATGGAAAATTATGGTATGTTCTGAATAACTAGGATGCCTAGAGAGTTATTAGACACTAAAAAAGTTTTGTTGAAACAGAGTGGAAAGTTTGAGGAAGACTTTGTTTTATGTTGCTACCATGACAAGGTTGTATGCATGATCTGCATTTATATATATATATATATATATATGTGTAATTGAAAGAAATATTTTTTTTAAATTGATTAAAGAATTGATTACATATTTTAACCAATTTATTAATACATTGTAGATATTTATGATTTTTATAACATAGTCGCAATATTTGTGTCATTGGCGTAGAAAAATGTATATAACTCTTCTTGAAAATATGTACATGACAATGTGGAGCCCCGTGGTCCCGCTTTTGTTGATGGATAGTAATAGTACACGACCTGAGAAATTTTTTATTTAATTTCCTCTTAAATCCCCGTTGCTTCTAACTTCTTTCGTGATCAGGTGATTGAGATTTGTTCCCATACCATAACCAGCATTAGCTACAAATGTACTTTTATTAAGAAATTTTAAAGCATATTGCTCTCTTAACTAGGATGCTGTCAAGTCAGGGTTACTGAGTGGTGCTCGTTGCAATCCAATGGATTCACCAGCTAACATGTTTAGGCCATCATCCCCTTCAGAGAGCTTTATGCGATATCCGCCAATGCACGGTCTTCACCAGCATCAGCATGGTTCTCAAGGTTCGTGTCCTGTGCATGGAAACGAACCAGGGCATCACCACGGAAGCCCACGTGATCATGTAAACAGACCTGGAAGGTTGCCACTCGAAAGTCCCGTCGCAAGAAGTGTTCCTGCTTCAGATTTTAGGGGTGTTCATTTGCACCACCAAAGAATGAGAGATGAGATTTATGGGATAAATCGAATACCTGTTGAGGTGTGTTTTTCGAAATTAAAATACGTTTTTTATGATGTATTGAGATAATGTTTTCATGTGTATGGTAATTAGTACTGTCTTATGACATTTGTAAACATTCATTAACGTGTTGAAAAGCAAAAAAGAGATATTTCATGATTGTTTCTATCAGCTAATTGTATGTTTTAAAATAATTAATTTAAACTTTTTCTCTGTATATATACAGTTTCTAAGAAAAAGCGGTAAGATTGGTTAGAAAATCGAGTTTGGCATTTTTTATCAAACTCTTGACAAAGATAAAATTGTTTTAATGTATGACGTTGAATTAACGCTTTTTTATGTACTGTCTGTATATATTTCAAGCAAAATTCTTGCATGTCTATTTATTTCCAGAATTAAGTTTTATGAAAGTGCAAAGGAAATAAAATAAAATATAAATCGAAATTTTCTATTTTGTGGCTGAAAACATTGTTTTTGAAAATCTTTATCTGGCTGTTTTTGAAAAATTTCTGGAAATATTTTTATTTTCCCAATAGGCTTCAGGTCTGTTTAATTGACGTTTTATCTTATCTGGCATTGAATTTTTGATAGTTAGCTATTCTGATTTTATTTTTTATTATTTGCAGCAGAGACGCGAAGGCTTGCAAAATCACATTATGGAGGAAGATTTAAGGAGAAGAGGGTTTGATTGGGGCTGGCCTGTGCAGCACCCGATGTATGAAAATGAACAATATAGGAGACAGATGATCAATGGATATCGAGGAAATGAGCACGCATTTAAGGTAGATTATTTTCTCTGTCAAAATGTTTTAAAAAGTAAATATTTTGATATATATATATATATGACTGATTTTGTCAATTTGTTGAGGATAGATCAAAATCAACATTGTTTTTTACAGACTTTATTTATGGTGCGATAAAACATTATTTTCCACTGTATGTCTCAAAACGACACACAAGGGTATAGGCAGTTAATTTGAGATTTTTTATATTCTCGACTGAATGACACTGAACGACTTTAAATAATTGAGCTACAAAATATCGAGTGCCATTACTCAGATTTTCTGTGCCAGAATTAAATCAGAGTTTTTGGAATTAAGGACCTTGAAATGTAAACAATTAAATGTGAACAGTATTTAAAAAAGCGAGAACACTATACATACATATTAGAAACGTTGCTATGGCACTCAACAGTACAAATTAATGTCTAAACATTTTAAACTTATGGGGTACCATTAAATGTTGGCAAATCATATTCTGTATAAAAGAGATTCGATTGTCGTATTTTACAATTGTTCATATTTTTATTTATATGAATTTTATTGTTTGTGATGAACAATAAGCTAAAATTGTTTTTTAGGAAATGGCTCACGGACACTATTTTTCACCTCATGTTTACTACCCACCCGAATACCCTCCTCCAATGGATCCTTATGCACACCCCTCATTCCCCCACTCGGACATGTATCCTCATAGATTCAATGCAAGCCAACGCAGTCCCAGGCTAGTTGACTTTTACAGAAGGGAAAGGTTGCTGCCAGAAAGAGTTGCTGATAGAGGAGACGTTAGAAAACAAGATCCAAATTCTGATGGAAGAGATTTGGAGAGAAGGAGTTTTAGAGAACTTGCGAGTGAAAATAAGATCACCAAAGAAAGAGATATTATTCAGAGGCAAGAGATGAATGAGTTCTTCAGTTTCTCAAAGGACCGTCTGAACCCTGCTTCGAATTCAAAAGGTTAAATTACACATTATTTTAAAATTGTTTATTTCTGAAAACTTCTTAATTAGTACATTTTTATTTATATCCGATCTTTAAATTGCTCATCGTCTGATTTTTTTTATTGCTCGTTTGTTTGAAAAATGTTTTAAATGTTAACACCTCAGGGACATTAGTTTTGAATCACCATCACCATGTTTTGGGATGATAATACCACTTTGAAGAAAGTTTATGAACCATTTTCCATGGAATTTCTAAGCTTATATGATTTTGGTTGACCAATCGTCTATGCTTTGATGCCCTGATTTATTTTCCAGAAACGGGCATATTTGTTTACTATTGCAGGCGAATCCCAAAAAGCAAACTCAATTTAAAACCTCTGAAAGGAGGTAAATGTTTTTTTCTACGCTTGCTTCCTAGAAATATGACGTTTTGTGTTTGTTCAGCCTGGTTTTCGTAAATCGTAAATCATCGGCGATCATCGTAAATCATCAGCAAAAACCGGGTTATCTTAAGAAGCAGGGACCATCGCCGATCATCGCCGTTTAATTTTCAGAATCAAAACATTTTGAATTCAGAGCTCATCTGCAATCATCGCCGCTTACTTCTTAAGACATATTTTTTGTTATGAAAACCATACATCGGGGATAATTGCCGATGTTGAAAATATTCCCGCAGTATTTCTGCGATTACTCTCAAATATTGAGCTGGATCCAGACTCATTGATGCTCTTGCGATATTACGATTGCGATATACGATGTATAAAATCTGGATGTCTTAAAGATCGGCGATCATCGCTGATGCTCAATCGGGGATTGTCACTGATGAATGACGATCTATGAAAACCATACTTTTGTCAGTGGGTCATATGGTCTTCCACGGTTAATCGGGATTAAACGGTCAATCGGGATTAAACGGTCAATCTTATTATTTTTGAAGTCAAACCTGGAAAATATTTCAGTTTGTATGAAGTCATTGAATGCCCGTACTTTGTTTAGGTTTGCTTCAGAAAATGTATTGTTCAGGTTTGCTTCAGAGGAAATATTTAAGTCGGGAAAAGTTTTTGATATTTCCAAGCGAGTGCCATTAAATATCGTGGAAGCTAATTCAAATTGGGAGGCTACTGGCTACTGCCATTTGATTTCAATTTAATTTTTATAGGCTACAAATGTAAAATGACCATAGAAAAGTTTCTTTCTTTAGCCAGAGGACATTTTGTTACTTTTTTCCTTGAGGATAAATTTCGTGTGTCCTGAGAAACAATTTTATAATGACGAAAATATTTGCCCCTGATTTTTTTTACTTCAGATTTTCTACTTGCTTGTGGTTTGCTCGTTTTTTAGCAGATATAATAATTTTGTTTGATGAAAACTTTTATTGAATAAAATATGCAATTATTGATACATATGTTTATTCGTAGATGAAAGAAACTCACGAATTTCATTTGAAAGCAATGGACAAGGAAAAATTAAAAGACCCAACCTTAATGAAGAAGAGCCACGAATGGTAATTATTTGTGTTGATTTATTATGTGTTGATTTATTATGTGTTGTGGAACCGCACATGCTAAATATTTTATATATTTTTTTTACGGTAAAATTTTACTTGTGATGCTCGCCTTTAACAGAAATGGATTAGGCACTGTTATTTTTTGTGACAAGATCTTTCTTGCGCTTGAGTGTTACATAAATTTAGCGGTATACTTTTATCAGATTTAAAATAGAAATGGACGGCTCATTTGTTTGTTGACTATCCTATTTTGTTGCATATTGCAATTTTTATTTACCATGCCTACCAAGTGGACCAAACAAGTTCGCCTATTGGGAAAAGTATGAAAATTATAATTGTCTTTCATGAACTAAAATAAAGATAAAATAATGTCTTTAAAAACCTGATTTAAAGGCATAGGTTTTTCAAAAGTATTATATTTACTGTTCAGCAATTTATTTTTGAATTATATAGTAATTTATCATTTTAGAGAGTAATTTACATTATTTTGTGACATTTTGAAGTATATTAATAGACTGGATTAAATATTTAAAAGATTGGATCTTATATTTATTGCGTTGCTACTCAATATCATTTACCAAAACCTGGTAACCAATAAAAATACAAACTTTGCGAAATAAAAGCTATTTGCTGAATTGTTTTATACCTCAAAATTTAATTTGGCCATTCATATCACACCACAAATATTTCAAGATCGGTTACAAAGATTATTTGTAATAATTTTTCACACAGGCGAACATTTTTTGGTCCCCGGTATTTGTTTTGTTGGTTGAAGCTCCGATTCATTTGAAACTCTTCACAAGTTTACAAAAAACTTGCATCAAAATTAATTATTTCAACATTTACTTGTTTATTTTAGGAACTGCACATAATGAAAAAACTTGATCTCGTTACAAAATCGTCAGATACGCAAGGTACGTCAAAACCTTTCACTAAAAACGCTGCTGAGTATGTATGTTATTTTTCGATATATATATAAATTGCATTTACAGATTGTGTGCAAAACGTTCACTTGCAACTACTGCCAGGTATTTTTATTTAAATCATACCAAAATATCTTGTTAGTTATTTCATCTTTTGATTTTCAACTATTATAAAACAATGCTATTTGATCTACAGCAGAACAACAAGTAGATGACATCATTATTAAGGAAGAGCCAGGATTAAAATTCGATAAAAGCTATTCTGCAGACTCGATTCATGCTGAATTAGACTCAAAAACAGTTTTTGATGATTCGAGTATTTCGAATTGCGAAATGTCAGTTGACGATTCTCTAGAGGTAACATATGTGTGTATTTAAATTATTTATAATCATACTGCCTTGTACTTATTTAGATATTTTGTTGGTGCGCAGGTTGTTTGGATAGACAAAATGCTGAAACGAATGTGTAATGACGTAACGAATGTGTGATGACGAATGTGTCTTTTGGACATAAATTATTTGCGATACTGCTGTATAAATTTTCAGATCCAATGAGGCAAACTAATTCCATAGTATAGAATTGCCCCAATTATTAATATAGGGTTGCGCCTCAATATAAGTTAATACAATGAATATATAATAACAGTAATAATCAAATAATTTATCAGCACGTTTTTTTTAGCAGCACGTTTAATATGTACAACTTATAAACGGGACTATTTGCTAGCTGTATTGTGTGCACAATATTTAATCACGGTTTCTATCACTCATAAATTCCGTAAATAAAATTTATGTGGTTACCTTTTCTTATTTCTGTATATTTGCTTCAGAAATGATGTTGCTTCATCATAACTGCCATACATAAATACCTCGTGGACTTAAGCTTGCTGTCTGTTGCGGTGTCTTTTTTCAAATTTTAGACCGGTGTCCATGCGGCGGCGCGAAATAAAGTCGGAAAATAAGAAGAAATGACTTTGTATATTCATTTTGTGTATTCATTTGGAAATTGTAAAGAATGCAATTTGTGAAATTGTTTTATTTTATTTTGTAGAAAAGTGAGTTCATGTCTTCTATTGGCTTGATATCCCACAGAAAGAGGAGATGTATGTTTTTTGAAATTTTATTCTTTTTTCAAGGATATTTGTCCATTGACGGATTGAAATTATTCTAAATTATTTATATATATATATATATATATATATATATATGCATGTTTCATATTAACTAAATTTACACAGCGCATTACACGGTCATATCTTTCAATATGGTCGCAGCTTTTATACTACTTCACTCCTGGGAGCCTTTCGTTGAATACGCGTTCTTTGTTATGCAAGAACAAAGAATTATAAGAACTTCTTCATCAGTCACAGTATGTAATTTGAAGATCAGGCTTTTATAAGAACTTCATTTAACTACCTGGTGACCCCGAACCTATCTCCGTTTGTAGGACTGCTGTTCGAAAAAAGTGAGACTACGGGATGACCAAAAAACCTATCCCTGTTTGCAGGGCTATGGCTTGAAATCCGTCAGAATAAAAATCTCAAATTGCATAAAAAACGATGTTCGAAGGGAAAATGTAGGGTTTCGATATCATTCAGTCGTCTTAATCACGTTTACATAGCCCAAACTGATACTTTAAATCCTTGAATTAGCCCCCCCTTGAATAAACCCCCACCTACTAGGTTTTAATAAGCCCCCCTCAAATAATACCCCCCACTTAAATTAGCCCCCATCTAAAAAGTCCTAAATTAATTTTCTGAGGAATTTACTGTGCAAAGTGTTCATATTCAATAACAACGATGTTTTCCACAGTTTTACTGCTGCTTGAGTAGTAACTTCTATTGAGACGTGGATGTAGTCGAATGATGTTCTTGACATCCTAAAATGTTGTTTCCAAAACCCAAATTCATGGCCATTCTAATAAAAATCCCCTAAAATTCTTCGAAAAGGTACTGTGGCCTAGGCAAAGCCCAGATACGCCTTTGTTTGAATAAAAATTCATTCACCAAATGGCGTCTATTCGATGATTGCAGTACTTGCCTTAACTGTCGTAGAATTTATATTATATTCAATCTACTTTTTGTAGCGCTTGCAGTGATCATAGACGCAAACAAAACAATTAAGATCGCGTGTTTCAAATTTGCGCGCGTTTTTTCTAAGATTATCATGCAAGCCACCCAGGGGGGACTCCTATATCAGTTTGGGGGTATATGCCCGAAAATTTCACAAAACCCAAAACCTTAACCGTTAATGGTAATGGTATGGGACTGATGTATGCACCTCTAAACCACACTACTTCACACCCTATATAACTTTTTTTTATATCAGTTGCATATCTTAGTCATACAATGAAAAGCAACAATAAGTGATAATCATCTCAACCAATCTTAACATCCAAAAATTTGGAAAATTAGACCCTCAAGTTTCAATTTTTTTTCGTGTTGAGCATGAAATTGAGAACCCGGAATTTTCGGACCTACGTGCCAAGTTTATTTAGGAGCCCCCCCCCCCCCCCTAGGGCAAGCCGTCAGGAAGAAGCTTACTTTTTTCTTACCTAAGGTCAAATCAACGCAAAAGAAATTCATCGCATTCTTTGTGGCTCATTGCTGTCATAACGAATTAATTTATCGTGCACAATTGTCGTACAAATAGATTTCGTTGCGACCAATATTTATTGTGTCAGTGTAAAGGTACCAATTATAATTTTTGCTTCTTAATTTTCAATGTAGCTCTTGAGGATGATTATGAAAGAAAACGATGGGAAAGGAAACTTGCCAAGATGCGTGGAAAACCGAAAAAAAGAAGAAAACGAGAGGTATTCAATCATTTTGATTTTTAAATACATTGTTATGAAAATTCTTATTTAAGATTCTGCATTCTTTGATGAGAAGCGTGATAGGAAGTAGCACTTTAAAAACCCGCATATAAGAACCCTGTGTTTTGAAGATGGGCTAAAACAAAGTTTCTTAATTTTGGGGCTCATAAAATTTCAAAATGCTAAAATGAAAGGGTCAGTCTACTCGCAAGCTTCCGGAATTACATTATTTTACTCCCAGTGACTTGTAACATCTTTTTACTAGTTTCTTCAAAATTGCAGCTTTTTCAGAAGTTTGTGATGAAACTTTTATGGTAAATGTTCTTAAAAGCTGAAATTCTTATTTGCGGGTTTTTACTGTAGTAAAATTCGAGTGTTCATATCAGTGATTTTATTTTCTCATTGATCTTACTTTTTTAAACTGATGGGTATTTTGAAGATTAGCTCGTTCATGCCTGCATTTGTTCTTTACAAAACCTACACATGTTTTTATTCAGCAGCAGGTAGCACAAGGAAACCAACTAAATTAATTAAAAATAAGAGTATATTTCCGAAATGAACGCAAATGTTTTTTTCTTTTTTTACGTTCATTCAAAATAATTACAGAACAAACACAAAGTACAAGACAATACAACAGGAAGCATGTAAATACATTGCATCCCTGTGGCTTTTTACAAAATGCAACAAACAAGATACGAAGATAATAAAATGCAATTTATGAAGTAAGAAATAAAAAAATTGCAAGAAAAGAGGGGAAAATAATATTGTCTGAGATTATTGGAAACGATTTGAATCACGAATATATCTGATTGTTGCTTCCAGAATGATTGTATCAGATAGTAGCGGAAATTATTCATGACCATATAATAAACTTTTCAAAGTTTATCGTTAGAAAGATTGATAACCCGTGATGTTGTAATATTGCATTGACACAGCTGAGATAATCACTCCTATTTGTATCGAAGGCATGGCACAGAGCGAGAAGAAATATTCCGTATCTTCAATACCATCATTGAACGAACATAACATGTTTGCGATATTGTTGAAGTTGTGTTTAAATTTGTGTTTAGCTTCCAATTTAGTGTTGAGTGAGAATAGCTAACCGTTTTGGATGACGAATACCATGACCGTTTTGAATACCATGAATACCATTTTAGTTTTGGAGGTGTCCGAATATGGGACAGTGATTTATTAAAAAAATTTACCTTCTGAAAATATGACGTTTTGAGTTGTTTAGAATCCTGCCATTTGACTTTACATGTGTGAAAGCTTTTTCTTCTGAAAATGGATACAATTATGGCTTTATTTGAGTAATTGGGAATGAACGTGTTTTCAGATATAAGCATAGTAATGAGAGCTTATTTAATGCTTATATTTTTAGTATACAGATGATAGTGATGGCAGACCTTGTTCTGAAATTGATTTTTACAATGGTCCAATGACAAGACACAAACAACAAATGCTTCAAGAGCAAGAAATGCTATTAGAGCAAGTGCAGAGAAATCACAGTGAAATGATCAAAGAACCGGATGATGAGACAAACCATTTATTCAATTCTGTTAATTCCAGTCCTACAAACAGTTCTATGGTAAACAGCACATCAAATTCAATTGCAGATCAACTTTGCTTATCCTCTGCACATGATATTAGAAAGTTTGATGATAGAGCTGCTCAGTATTTAGGAAAGTCTCAATTGTTCAAATCTTACAAAACGAGAGACACAGTAAAAGATTTATCTGCGGTTGACAATAAAAATCATGAAACTAACTACCGAAACTTTCCCGATGAGATTGCTCTACCAAGAGATGGTCAGGAGCTGGATAATTACCTCTTTGGTCGTCCTCAGGTTTGTATTTAGAAACCTATTAAAGTTTGTTTGTTATTGTT
>JAYJMH010016719.1:0-21045 GCA_036873815.1 Phacellophora camtschatica
GTCTCAGATATTAAGAGTGTTGTGCAAAATCGGATACCAGCATGAAACTTAGGTCACAGGGGTAATTTTGAGCGCTGAAAAAGGTGAGATGCCGACCCCAGCTGAAAAATGCCACCAAGTACTATTTTTAGACGGGGGTACCAGGCCCCAGGACCCAAAAGCGGTTATTTTAATAATATTGCTGCAAATTGTGATACCAGCATGAAAATTGGTAGAGATGGGCAGTTTGATATGCTGAAAAACGTGAGATACCGACCCCAGCTGAAAAATGCCCCCAAGTACTATTTTTAGACGGGGGTACTGGCTTAGACCCTAGGCCCCAAAATAGGTCCTTTTCGAGTATAACTTTCTAAATAGCGTCAATGACTGAACCCAATAAATGAGCCAGGTATTGTAATGGTTTAATTTCATTTCAACGAAACTCTCGACTTTCGAGCGTGAATTTTTAAAGTCCGTGACAGGACGTCTGAATTAATAATAGCTGTTGTTGAATTATGAGTATCAAATTTCACAAACACAAGGTAAAGCTTAGATTGATTATCTGCTGTGAACATCATAATTTACAATCAATTCACATAGATGTTTATTTGGAAAATAAGACCATGATATGTGGAAATGTCAATAAGAATATTTGAGCTGGTTGACCCACATAGCGAATCGAGCAGACCCAGTTCATCAAGCAACGAAGCATTGGAGACAAATTGGGATAGTTGTTTTGTTTGCCAAGGAACGACATCAGAAGTATTAGAATGTCCAGCAAGAAAATGGACTCACTCTGATAAAGCTTCAGGATATAGAACTGTTGCAGAGCAGCTTAAAAAATTTCAGGACATTGGTGAGCTTCCTTCCTCCCTTGGTGCAAGGACTGGCTTAGCAAGCAGCGAAGAACTAGCTGCCAATCTCTTGCAAAATGAGGCAAAATTACATAAGCGTTGTAAAAACAAATATGAAGAATACCATTACGAAAGGGTTTGCAGGAAAAGGAAGAAACGAGCAGCTGATGTCGAAATCGCCGAGGCCCCACCCAGCACACGCAAAAGGTACAGCGCTGATAATTTCAAAATTAGATGTTTTTTTGTGTGAAAAGGATGATTTGGAAGTGAATTTGACAAATTTGACAGTCGTTTGGTGGCCGTGGAAAGAAAATGACATGGGATACATGGAAAGCATACCCAGATGCAACAAACGTCTTCCTGAGGTATTTTCTATTTCTGTTAAGCAAGGCTAAATATTCTTCACAATTCTGCAACATTCGATTGGAGGAAGATTGACTTTAACTAGTTATGGAAACTTTCGGATAGTCAAAGGAATTATATATAGGGAAAGTAGTGGATTCTTGCGAAGAATATTTACTTATGCTGTTAAATATTAACTTATCATGCTTTAAAGAGTTTCTTTCAAATCTATCTTTCCTGCAGTATACAGAATCACTTCACAAGAATTTTATATGCTAAATGAGAATTGTCAGCTTTGTAAAATGAGGAAAGCTATCTTCAAATAACTTCTTGCCTCGATTGTTACCCCCATTGGAAAGAAGGACTTGGACTTTTTCAGCAGCTTTACCTTCTATTTCCTTTCATATTATTTTATATTATATTCGTTTTCGACGTATTTATATTTTGCTAAGATATCATAAAATATCCAAAACTGAAAACTAAAAGGCTAGTCAACTCTTCGTCCAGGCTATCAGAATTTGGAAGACATCAACTTAACGAAGACGATGTGGCTCTGCTATACGACAGATCAAGCTCACTACACACCGTAAACACATGTCGAAGAGCACTATTCACCTTTAAAGGACGTGATATTGAAGGAATCCCACCAACAAGAGATGTGCTGGTTCTTTATTCAAGGAGAGCTATACTGCAAGGCGGGTAAGACATTTGATTCAATGTTGTGTTGAATAGCTGAAACATGTGACAATGTAATAAATTGTCGATTGCAGTATCATAAAATAGCATAGCTGTACGCCTAAAACCACGACGTTTCGAGGATATGCTCGTATCAAGTCATGAATTATGCTTGTTATAAGTGCTGAATTATGTTTTTTAACTATTTTGAACCGATTCCATTTCTGTGTCATTATTTGTTCAAACCTTTGGTGACGTCTTTTTCAGCTTATCAAACTGTCCATACATACCAATTTTCAGGCTGGTAGCACAATTTGTTGCACACTTATAAGAATAGCTGCTTGTGGGGCCTGGGACCTAGTACCCCAGTCTAAAAATAGTACTTGGGGGCATTTGTCAGCTGGGATCGGCATCTCAACTTTTTCAGCATATCAAACTGCCCATCTCTACCAATTTTTATGCTGGTATCACAATTTGCAGCAATATTTTTAGAATAACCACTTTTGGGGCCTGGGGCCTAGTACCCCCGTCTAAAAATAGTACTTGGGAACATTTTTCAGCTGGGGTCGGCATCTCACCTTTTTCAGCATATCAAACTGCCCATCTCTACCAATTTTCATGCTGGTATCACAATTTGCAGCAATATTATTAGAAAAACCGTTTTGGGGGCCTGGAACCAAATACCCCGTCTAAAAATAGGACTTGGGGGCATTTTTCAGCTGGGGTCTGCATCTTATCTTTTTCAGCGCTCAAAAGTACCCCTGTGACCCAAGTTTCATGCTGGTATCCGATTTTGCACAACATTTTTGCTAACAAATTTCACTGTACATTTAATAAAAATCTGAAATTATACTTAGGTTGCATTTGCTATATCTTAACTTTGAAGTAATGCCTTTGAATTTGAAAATGACAATGAATTTTAGTTATTGTTGTAGGTTTACATACTAGATTTTTGAATGAAATTTCAATTACTAACACTCATGGTAAATTTCCGCTTAAAATAAAATAACTACCGAAGTTTTTAATATTTTCCCAACGTTTAAACAAGTTAAAGCGTGTTAAAAGAATATTTTTTGGAGACAAAATTATCTACAAACTTAAGACTTTAGTACATTTCTAATGTGCAGATTTATCGTTTCATGAAGCTATATATTAATGTCTTTCTTTCGTGGTATTATGTATAATCATTTGTAGCTTTGTTTTTAGTTTTCAAATTATAAAGACGCCAAAAATGTTGATCACAGATATACTGTTTTATGAGGAAGATTACTTTGTTTGCAGCGATTTTCAGGATTGTACACCTCACAATTTAAGCATTTGCATAAAGTTTGCTTCTCTGATTATTTTGATTTGATTGCGTGAGCTACCGCATATCAGTTTGAAAACATTGATATATTGTTTTTTTAAAAAAGCTACTCTTGCAAACTTGCAAAAATCGCTCTGGTTTGGATGACTTGTGTGAATTGCACGAGAACACGAAATTTCAACCGAATAAAAATTGTTCACTCTTCTTTATATTGTAGACATATAAGCGAAGATGGTTCACATTAAAGCAGGTTTCCGGTGATGGGTCATATCTTCTTGATTACAAAAAGGTTAGCGTTTTTTGTATTTTATTTATATTTTGTTATATATACGTTTTTTATTTTACCACAGTTTCATAGTCAATAATATTTTGCTATTTAATTTAATTTATTATGTAACTTCTTTGAAGGAATTGAAGACGACTTATATTTAATTGTTTAATTATTTTTATTTTATTGACTTTGTGTTTGATACTTTCAAAATCGATACTTTGTAGCAAGATATTTTTTAAACAGCTATTCAGATATTTATGCCAGCTTATTGCAGAAGTATATGTACTCAGGGACGTACTGTAATAAACAATTATTTTGCCTATTGTTTAGAATGGCAGAAAAGGCACACGTGCCTTAAAATATCAATCTAGAAAGGTCACTTCGTGCCACAAAAAGGGCGTTCACAAATTCGTGGTTGGGGCTCCTACGTCTCTGTTTGTACTGCATGTACATCCGATAAATAAGATTGATCAGAAGATAACAAGTTTCAATCGGGACGCTTTGAATTTAAATTATTTTATGTTTTGTGATTACTTTCATTTTGGTGTAAAATATGCTGCGAAATAAATGTTGATATTGAATTTGAACAGACGAAACGAAAACAATAAATTTTGGAATATTCGGTATTAGTTTTAAGAGTGTGGCAAAATTTACTCATTTTAACCCTCCCCCCGGGAAGGGCTATATGGCCCATTGCCAAATAAAACAATACGTTATATTTGCAGGAGGTAAATACAGACATGACTTTAGATTTATTTCGGGTATTTCAACGTAAGTTTTTCTCTTTAATTAAGTTGGTTTGTTTAAACGTTGGCTTTAAAGGAAATACTACACGTATCTATATACATTTTAACCATCACAGGATGAAGCAAGTACTATGGCCAAAGGAACATTGTACTTGGATTCTTGCACACATATAACTAAGGTAAGAAGATTTATGTGCAAATCCTACAATATGTATCGGGTGACTGTAAGGATTTGTTGAATTATTGGAAAGGAAACTCTAAGGATTTGTTGGATTATTGAAAGGAAAACTATAAGGATTTGTTGGATTATTGGAAAGAAAACTCTAGGGATTTGTTGGATTATAGAAAGGAAAACTATAAGGATTTGTTGGATTATTGAAAGGAAAACTATAAGGATTTGGTGGATTATTGGAAAGAAAACTATAAGGATTTGTTGGATTATTGAAAGGAAAACTATAAGGATTTGGTGGATTATTGGAAAGAAAATTCTAAGTATTTGTTGGATCATAGAAAGGAAAACTCTAAGGATTTGTTGGATTATAGAAAGGAAACTCTAAGGATTTGTTGGATTGTAGAAAGGAAAACTCTAAGGATTTGTTGGATTATAGAAAGGAAAACTCTAAGGATTTGTTGGATTATTGAAAGGAAAACTATAAGGATTTGCTGGATTATAGCCTCTAAAAAAAACTTAAAGGGCTTTCTAGTGATTTCGTGAAAATTTACTGATAGTTAACTTTACAATAGATACCTTATTCAGCATTATTGGTGACTTGTGATCTGAAATATTCATCTTGGAATCCAATCACGAAAAAATCAACGTAAAAACAACAGGAATCTTTCAGTTTCAAGAGTTAAACGTTGCAATCACAACTATCGTCTTACTCGTCATCATGATGAACTAGTTTCTATAGTTATTCAGTTATATCGTTAATGTTTAAGCGATGTTTTAAGCGCCGTTGTTGTTTTATTATTAGGTTAATGTAGAATAACGTGTAGGCAAACTTTGTTATCCCAGGATATTGCAAGTTAATGTAACTCATGCACATGATTATAAGTGCTTTCTATTGCTATTTGCTACTTTGATTCCTGCGTATTTTCGGGGCGATTTGTTACAATTGTAGTTTAATTATTATTGACCAGCCATATGGAACTGATTGATATGCTGACGTGTTGACTGACGTGCACTCGCTAAAATATTGATATTATATTTTTCTTCAGGGTCTTAAAGGCCGGATGCACGGATTTGAGCTTCACATTCAAGACAAAGTTTATGGTCTTGCGGCGGACAGCAGTGCAGAGATGAACTCCTGGGTGGGCGCACTTTGCAAAGCTACGGGTATAGATATTGGCCAAGAAAAGGCACTTCGCTCTTTCTTTGGTGGAAGAAAAGTCCAAGCAAAACATTCAAATTTTAAAGAAAGTCTTAGACAGAGCAATCATCCACTTCTGTTGGAGTACGCGCACGAAACGGATCACTCGAACGCGCGCAGACGACTAGAGAAAAGAAACAAGCTATTCGCAATTTATTCTGATATTGGAAACAAATATGACGTGAATGACACTTTGGAAGAAGACATTTCTCCTTTCAAAAGTCGGTTGTGCACACGGATCGTAGTCGCGTGTGAAAAGCTGCAATTTCGATTGGCTATCCAGAACGACGACGGCGGGAACATCGAGTGTGAACCTTTCTTTACTACTTGGTGTCTGTTTGATATCAAAGAAGGAAGAAAGTTATCGGAAGATTTTGTTTGTGACATGAATGATCCATTTCTGAAAGAAATGCTGATCCCAATTGGAGGATCGCCCAATGAATCTGCTTCCAATGATAAAATCATATGGCCTAAAAAAGTATGTTTTTCTATTCTTACAAAAATTACCCTACAAAATCTATATTTACATACACAGTTACGATACCACAAGGCAAAATGTTCCGTAATAAACAAATCACCTCATATCATTTCAAATATTTTTTACATAGAACTAATGAAGCTTGCGTTAGTGAATTTTGATATTGTGTTTCATTTATGATTTTTTAAATACGAAATAAACTTTTATTATTTTATAAAAATTTTGGGTGGGGTTTTGACTTATTTTAAAATATTTTTTAGTTTTAACATATTTGCAAGGCTCTTTATGTCAGTCTTTACGAACGTTCGGAAAAGAGACCACAAACTTGGCTTTTTACAGCCAAAGTTGGTTATGGTCAACAAGCATGTTCTGAGGTCTTTTGTAACAAAGTTGCACTTTTCTATTCCGAAATTGTGGCTACGAAAGGTACGGACGTTACTGAAGCTGAAAAATACGGGTGTCACTGAAGAGTTTTCTTCCAAGATCAAGCATAATTTATCAATTGATTTCCGAACTTGCGCTTTGGAAAGAGCTTTCCATTTACGCAAGAGTATGATGCTGAAACATACTTTACAGAGCTCATCATGGAAATTAAATCGAGATGATGTGATATGTTTGAGTGAGTGTGGACTGTCATGTCAGTTAAATGTATTACAGTACATGTTACAAATGTATTACAGTACATATTACATTTACTTTAACAGGCTATATTCTCTGTGACGTCACCACATTCCGATGTTTATCTCGTCGTACGGATAACGAAGATTCTTCAAGGAGGGATAAGTCAGTGTGCTGAGCCTTACATGAAGGCAACGGACAGCAATAAGGCAGCACTAAAAATTCAACGGCATGCTGCTGCTAGTTGTAAACGTCTCGGAAAATACATGATGCCATTCGCATGGGCTGTGAGGTAAGCCATTCATGTGTTCAAGTGGTATTCTAAACAGCCTAGAATTAGATTAAAGTTTATCTAGAGATCCAAAATGTTGCATTTTACCTTGTATTTGGATTATAATATGCTAAATGAAGGACCTTTTAAATAGTTTATATGCTAAATGAAGGGATATTTTTCTGTTAACAGTTTGGAAATTTGCTTTTGGGTTTTAACCATACGTTCCCTCGAAAATGTGATAGTTAGGGCCTAAGTTATGGAACCAATTATCCTCGGATCTAAAATCCACAAACAACATAAATACTTTTAAACATAACATCAAAAATAGTTTCATGCAAAGCGTACAAAAAAAACAAGACAGTGTTTCTATCTACAATTAATATCCATCACAAACGATATATCTATACTTTATTATAGTCTTTAATGTATTTAGGATTGTTATTTTATTTTTATTTTTCTTGTTCACGACATACCTCTAAGGGGACCATTTGAAGTTTTGTTGTAGACACAATACATGATCCAATAGAGAATAATAAGCAATCATAATTAAAAATGTTTTTTGCCTTTCAATACTTCAAAAAGTGTTCTTACGAACAAATGGCTCTATTCTTTTAACTCTAGTTTTAAGTTTATTGGAAATTGAAATTGTATTCCAACTTCAATCAAGTTCCTGGGAAATAACGTTTTTGGTATAACTGATATGTGCAGTAAGCTCTCTCAGAAAACAAACCAATTTTTTGTAAAAATAGATAAGAAACTGAGGTTGTTTTGCCATGTCCCTTGCTTTGTTCATATTGCACTAGTGATGAGGTTGATTTGTTTTTTCCAGGCCATTGTTTAAGAGTCGAGACGAGATTGATACAAATGCAGAGTTTTCATCTATTTTTAAACAGGTATCACCTCTGTTTTATCATGTATAATTTATGAATAATGTTATATCCAATTTGAAATGCATTAGTATATTGATTTCAACGTTGTTCTTAGCGATCTTTCAAAAGGGTGTACTTGCCTTATTTTGTGAGTTTTTTTTGGCCCGAACAACAGATAAAACGCCAGACTATAACAGAATTCGAATGATATCTCTCTCTTCTGCACCAAAACGCACACGAAAACCCTTTCAAGAGTGGAGCTGTTTGAAGACGTATTTTCACAAAATCGCATCTATGCAGACGACGTCTAAACTATGCGGTGGGAACAATGCCCGATACTGCCAACAAGAACAAATTGTTTATAGCAATGGCTGTGTTGCCAACACGTATTTTGCTTCCCAGTTACCTTTTTTGTAAGACATATTGGACTTATCTCTGGAATAATGCTGACTTTTAACAAATCTAATTTTTTTGTTATAATTGTTATAAACTCAACACTGCATGGATTTTTAATTTTAAGTTGCTTGTTGTCATTTATTAGGAAACGACTAAACTTGGCGATGAAGAATTTATGAAAATTATTCAAGATGTAAAAGCGTAAGTGCTTTTTTATGGCTTCATTGATTAAGAATTTGTTAGTAGTTAATATCGATTATACCGGGTGACCCTTTAGAAACTCCTTTGCATGGCTGTAGGTTAAAATCTGCGAGGCTTCAAATTTAAAATTGTACTCATAGGATTTATTTTGAGTCTTTTTTTGTATTTGCAGAGACAAAACAAAGCAGCAAGTTATACCAGGCCAAATCAAATGTACCGTGAGCAAGCTAAATGTCAATCAACCAAGTATGAAATTTCACTATCGTTCTTTTCTTTCACTTCGATTCAACTTTTAACTGTTCTAGGTCACTTTATCTATCTTTTCAAAGTTTGAACCTACGTTTTTTTAAGACGTATTTTTTCGAAAAAGGAATACTTTCATGTAAGAATTCTTAAAAGTCTTTAAAGTGTGAACGGTGTGAAAACGGTCTTCGTGTAGACAAATGTTTGCCTGCAATTACTGATATCAAGAAAGGGAATCTTCATGTTGGAACATTTGAACAAATGTTTGGATTGCTACTTGATATCCAAGGAAAACTTTTTGTGTGGCAAATCTTTGCTTGAAACAGTCCAGTGATTTCAGTCAAAATCCTACTTAAATCTTCTGTTCAACTATTTACATGTATCTAAGTGTAAAAGATTCCAAGAAATTACTTTAAAGGCTGGAAAATATTGCATTTTTGAAGTAAAATTTTATTTGATATAATTTTATCATCAGAATAAAAACGAAATGAAATATTTCTCAAAACCTTAATAAATTAGTTTATTTGTTTTCTTGACGCCAAACGCATTACTGTCCGTAAATGTTTTTTTGGATTTGATAGATGCCAGAAAGTTTGTAGGACTTTTGGAAAATTGTTTACTTTATTGTCAGGTTGCGATCACTAGCTTTCAAACATTTCTTTGATAATTGTGGTAAACAGCGATCTTTGTTGTTTTATTGAGATCTGTCTGCCAAGGGCCATCTTCAGACTATCATTGACCTGCAAGGAAATTAGAACGTATTTATAACATCTTTAAATATTGAACTGTTTATGTAAAACGGAGGTTCAAAACTTAAATGTCAGTGTCCTGCTTCGATATTTGATGTTTGATAATCTTTATATATATATGATCAGTAATTTTTTTTAATGCTTTTAAAATATTCTTTAAATCTTGAAAATGAATTGTATTTATTTTAGATTGTTTCACACAGTCTCACGTTCCTATCAAACCTTTCTCGCGATCAAATGACATTCCGAGCAGCTTAGAAGTGCAAGAGTTTACAGCAGAGAAGCCAGATGTTGCCAGTCCTTTCACGTATTATCTCAATCATTTGTATGTCTCGCCAATAACTGTCAACTACAGCAATCAGAAAGCTTTTTCAAAGGTAGACATTCAGAAAATAATAAACACGTGGTTAATTTTTTCCGTTGCTTTACAAATGCTTCTTGCATTTATGACCGTAATAATATTTTTAATGCTTCTTGCCTTAATGACCGTAGTAATATTTTAACATGAAGAATGTGTCTAGGGCGTGGTTGACTATTTTATTTTTTCATAAGAATTTTTCGCTGTGAGTCACCGTCTGACTATAATGTTTTCAAAAGAAGACCAGACGTGTTTTTGGTGTGACCAACGCTATTTGTTTTGTTAACAAACTTTTTTACTGTCCATAACTCTGTAGAAACACCGCGATGAAAATTTGTGCTTTTTCAGCTGAACATTCTAAAAATACACTTTGTTTTTCATCACCTGAAAAATTACTATTTTAATTCTATCTCGTACTCGAGCTCATAGTTAACAGAAATTGTAATTTGATTTTGCTTCGGTTATCTCGAATACTCGCTATCTTGAAAGCTAAGTTGAATGGCGTAGTAGAAATCATTGACTTGTTTTTCTTGAGGTAATAACGAAATTTTTACCATTTGTCAAATGCTGTAAATTTATGTTTCTTAACTTTGTAATATTTTGCGATGACATTTGTCATATGGAAAATGATCACCACGAACATTTGATTTTATTTTGTTATATATAGATAGATGGTATAAAAACATTGATTTTATTTTGTCTTGGTTTATTTTGTTTTACTACAAGATTATACTTGGATAATTTTCTCTTTGTATAGGCTCGTAACCTGGCAATAAAAATGGAATTTAAAGAGTCAGATGAAATAGCTTCTAAGCCATTAAAGAGCATTTACAACAAAGACGGATCATGCACGACAACCACTTCGTTAATAACACCAGTGTTATACCATAACACGACTCCAACGTTTTACGAGGAGGTAATATTTTCTTATTGCAAAGTTTTATTATTAAGTTAAACTAAATATTTCAACCAAGGTGCAAAGAGAAATGATCAAAAAAAATGTACAGGAGGTATAGTATTTAACTATTTGCTGT
Organism: Phacellophora camtschatica; assembly: GCA_036873815.1. Classification (NCBI taxonomy): domain Eukaryota; kingdom Metazoa; phylum Cnidaria; class Scyphozoa; order Semaeostomeae; family Ulmaridae; genus Phacellophora; species Phacellophora camtschatica. Next base: position 10,764 of record JAYJMH010016719.1, read on the forward strand.
AGCAATTTTTGGAAATGAAGAATAAACTTTAACTTCAAAAGGAAAACTTTTCAATAGATTAATCACTGTGAGAGCATGGCACGGATTCGGCAGCAACTGTTGGAACTTCTAACTATGAAACCCACAACTGTCTATCCTTCTGAAGTCGGTAAATGAGTACCAACTCAGCTGGGGGGTAAGAGTTGTTTAAACCAGGAAATGTGATGTCACCCTCCCCTTCCCGCCTTGGGTAGCAGCAAGCAAAAGTGGAGCCTTTGACAGAACGGGTGTTGCCTTCGACCTAGCAATTGGCTTACTTACTTACTTCTGTGACTTCAATGTATGTTAGCTAAACACTTTAAAGCAATATTATCTATGTACTAGCAGTGTTTTTATAGGTGTTATTGCGTATCGAAACATTGCATTTTTAAATGTTTAATAATCATTTACGTTTTATATATACATTGTTATGGTATCAAAACATTGATTTTATTTTTAAATGTACCGGATGTCCCAAGAAAAGGTTTAGGTATTTGGAAAATTATTATGCCAAGAAAAACTGCGCTAATTGCCATCAAAATTTAACCATCATGCTAAGAAGAGATTACATTAGCTCAGAAAATTTATTTGGACAAAATTGGTTGAATCGTCACAAAGCTATTGGCTCAATCGTCACAACGACTTTGTTGAGAATGTTAACACAGGAATTCTCAAAAATTTGGTCAGCATTTTAGCTTCATTTTAATTTCAAGGAAAGTATTATCGTAGGTAGGTATCATTTTCCCATTAAAAGTTGACAGCCGTTAAAAATAAATTAAAGATATAATATATTTACACAGTATTGAAATCACAAAATCAATCAATATAAAACATTCAAAGAATCACAAAACCCCTAACTAGAATGGCAGGAATAACATCAGAAAGATCGAGGTCACCTTAATTCCGTGCAGGTCTTCAAGGGACATCAACTAGTTTTTTCAGCTAGTTATTGGAAAACATGCGCAATCAGTTCTTGAGAAACTTACTAAATCATATTTTGAAAATCAATTAGTTTTCGAATAACACGAGCTTTAAGATTACTGCGAAGTTGAAATGTTGACCAGGCGTGGCCAAAATTTCTTCTTTATTTCGATATTTTCTTCAAACAATTTTTTTACAAAGTCGCTTTTAAATTTGGAACGAGTTGATCAAGTCTGCCTAAGTAAGTTGTCTGGGCTAATGTAATCCTTTTGCAACATTATGCTCTCCTATTTATGTCAATTCGCATAGCTTTTTTTGGCCTTATAAATTGACAAACACATCAACTTTTTCGGGGCATCCGGTATAACTATTTTATGTCACAATTTGTAATTTTTTAGAGTGTTTTGTCTTCCTGATAATTTTTTTTTGTATCACCAAAATTTAGCTGCATCTTCTTCACTTTTTAGGCAAAAATTCTTCTGCCAACTCACATACACAGCAAGCACCATATTTTATTCACTTTTTATCACGTAAGCGTTGAACAGTCAAAGCACGATACACATTTAAAGAAGCATGAACTTGAATCACCAGGTAGGTTTTTTAGATTGAATATGGACTGAGTTTTTTTAAGTGTACTTAATTGAATTAAGTTGTGAGACAACTTAAAACAAATTTTGTAAGGCACTTTAAAATGAAATAAAACTGTGATTTTTATAATTTTGATAAGGATGTTAATTTTCTGAAGTATATTTTGTTAGTAACTGCGAATTTTAAATGAAAACAAAGGGCTTAACAGCCTAATGACTGGATCCGTAAAATTTTGTGGAAAGGATTGCATTTGGGAATTACTAAATTGATTTTTTATTCATGTATATATACATATACTTTTGAGAATTACAAATTTCATTTGTGTTTGTGAGCTGCATTTCAGTGCTATCATAAGTTATGATGCTAACTAGATTACACGATGGCGACAGAATTCCTTTTCTTTATTTGAGGCTTTTGAAATTTTGGTTATTTAGCCCGCAGAACATTCTGAGAGTTTACAGCTATGGGAATTGTGAGCTACATTCTGGTCGTAGGATTTAGTTCATATTATTTAATTTTCCATGTTATTGTTATTCATATGTTTTTAAAAGTCATTTTATTTCACTTATGTTTCTTAATAGGTGGAAACAATAATTTTCTTAAAACTTTAAATTGTGACATTTGTGGTTTATTTTCCAGCTGGGTATGCATGGATGCCAATTCTTGAAAATGGAATGTAAGCTATTTTTAGTTTTCACATACTCGGGTATTACAAATCTATGCTATCAAACAGCAAAAGTATGCATATAAAACTTGTTATAAGCGATTTAATCTAAAGGATACAATGCCTGTCAAATAAAATGATCGGACCCAACTGCCAAACAAAAAGTAGAATACAAAGTCAACAGGCTAATTTTCAAATAAATAATTTGTTATTTGTGAGTTCTTACTGTATCTTGATAAATACATTTACCATTCCAAAAAATAAAGTGACATTCTCCGCGTATCAACGAAGTGGCGTTCTTCGTACATTAATGAAGTGTCATTTACATCCAAAATATAAAGAAAGTATCCAGTTTAAAAATTTCTTATTTGCGGGATTAAAAATATGAAATTTATTTGATAACGACGTACGCATGACTATAAAACTTGTCAGTATTTGATTTCATCACTTTAAATACTTAATTTTGACTTATTTGTATTTTGATTTGACGTGTAGTGTGCGTCCCGACAAAAGCGAACTTGCAGTGTCGTCATCTCTTCCGGAAAGATACTTATCTCTTGAAAAGCCTGGGTCAGAAAAGGTAGATTTTTAATTTGTATGCAATAAAATTAAGTGCCGTTTGATCGTAGTAAAATGTATTTTATAAATGTAATTAATAATTTTAAACTACAGGCTGCCCTAAAAGCCTTGCATTGGTTTTATAATTTTATTGCAAACTTGAGAATATGAAACTTATCATGAATACTAGCCATAGATAGCCTGATAACTACTGAACAATTTCAGACGTTATTGATCGTAATGCAAATCTAGCAGTGGAAATACTGGAATTTTTCCGTTTGCTCGAAATGCAAGAATTCTTTGAATTTCGCACAGTTCAATATTTGAAGGAGCAACTTCATTTTGATAGTTTTGATAGGAACAACCTAACAGTCAATGACACTTTCAATTATTTTGAAGAAGGCAGTGACCAGACAGATAATGGTCGGGCTTGGTTTTCCCGCCGACTGCACAAGAATTGAAATGGTGCAGTTCTGAAAACCAAGGCCTAAAAACTCTTCAATGACGAACTATCCCTTTTTATTTTTTCAAACTGTCGACTATCGACCATATCTCCGCTCATACACTTGAATTTTCCCCAAACGAGGTCACAACTGTTTCGTTAGTTATCAGGTTCTCTGTTGCACGTAAACACATAGAGTTTTGTACTCCAGTTTTTGCAGTATGGTTTTTTCGGGACACCCAGCACATTAGCCAAATAATTAAAACACTATGCATGTTGGGGTTGACCATTAGTTTCATGTTTTTAAAACCTTATTGGATTATCTGTTTGTTTTCTTGTCACAAGCGTACTTTTAGCCAATATAATGTTTTATGCAAATGCAAGAAATATTAATGTAAGCGCAGGAATTAACGAAATAATGCATTCTTAACCTTGGATTTAGCCTAAATTCCACCTAACACTGCTGAATTATCCTAAATTCTAATGCACCATATCTTGGCAAAATAAATGCTGTATATGATTAAATTCAGTCCAATCAGTCTAATATGATTTGTTGGTCAACCTTCGTGGAAGGAGGCATTTAGATAGAAGAACCATTGCAAATTAATGTTGCTTATTTTCTAACCAGACTGCATCCTCTGAAGTGAAATGGGTGGATGGAAAAGGTACTCAATTATTCAAAGTGAATACAAGGCTTGTATCAACTGTGTATACACAGGTAAGGGCGGTGGAGAAAGGCCTTTTCTGGCATCTACAGCTATTATTTCTTTGTTGATAATGCCAATTGTGTAGCTGTTTGTAATTAAATTTCTCTTAGAGAGAACTTCAACAATAATATTTTACCATACCAAATGTTGCAAAATTACCATTTACAGAGATAATCAATGCTATCAGACATTTGTGACATTTATCTTCTCTGCATATTGACATGTTATATTTGGAAACCTGGTTAATGCAAGAGTCCATTAATTGAGTTTGCTAATTTTCCATTTTGTCTTAACATACCGAGTAACCCAAAAAAGATTTATACTTGAAAAATCAGCATATTTAGAGTGTATTACCTCTCGAGCTCATTTTTACGTTGCCGTGTGCAGGAAGAGCTAAATTAATTGTGGTTTTAATACTGGTATAAGTTGTATGAAAAATCAATAAATCACGTTATTGCAAGTTGCCATTACTTCGTTATAATTGTGTTGCAAAAATAATATTTAAATAACATTAAATGCATAAAAATACATTTTTAATTTGAATTACAAGTTGTTGACAAGCAAAGCACAAAATGTTTAATGTCCACAGTACTGAACTACTCTCGTGACATTTATCTTGACATATTATGTTTAGAAACCTGTTGTTGTGACATATTATATTTGACATATTATATTTGAAATTTTTTACGAATGATATATTATAACCAATGAAAGTTGATCAATTTTTTACATTAAATTATAGTCATGGTTTTGAGTTGAATGTGTGGTTTGCTGAATTTATGAAAATGGGTCAACTCTTGATTTTATTCACATTAAGACTCGAATAACGATTCACGATAAAATGTTATTTATCCTAGGATCAACACATCAACAATTTCTTTGCTTATTGGCAACTATCTCATGACAGGACTGGTTCTGACACGGAGACATCAAGATTATTGAAGGTATTGCCAGATCTACATTTATTGATTTGTTTCATTTTTCTATACTACCAAATAAAATCTATTACTAATATGGCTATTCATATTTATAGAGTTAAATAATAAGCGTTGACTCACACTTTCTTAATTGGTTGTCTTATTTGCATTAGCAATGGGGTGATTATGGACAAATTCATTCATCAATGGCTTTGTTTAGATTTTGACGAAAGCCAAGCAGCTCTCTTTATTTATGATCATGTGATAACAAGTTTATGCTGTGATTGGCTAATTTTAACAAAATTATCCTGTGCTACTTGCATGGAAAATAAAAATTTTGATTTTGCACACGAGGCTAATTTCTACTTTCGAATTTGCTCTGCTGGTTATTTTGTTACTTTGGTACTCCTGGTTACGCGATGTCTTTGAGCTGCAAGCATTAAAATGCATCCAGTCAAATTTAAACTACCTAATGAAAGGAATGGCCTGTGTGCAGCCTCAGTTAATTACATGCAAATATTTTTATTCGTTACATAGCTGATGCACGCAATCGACGTTATTACAGTACTTCGCTTTCTGCCTGTTATCTTGAACCAACTTTTCGAAGTTTTGCTCACTGTGAAAAATGATGACGTTTCAGTAAACGTAATCAGGTAAGGCCAGGTCAAAAATTTTATCGTCAGTTTGTTTTCTCATCTTCAACACCGTCATCTAAGTGACCCAGTGGCATGGTAGAAAGCCACCGGAGAAAATTTCCCTTCTTTTTCATTGTTACGAAAACACAAACTGTGATGTTTCTTCATCTTTACCATGATTATAACTTTTTAATGTTTTGAATGGTCCCGGGAGGGGCGTAACTTCAATCTATGCCGGTACATGATTTGTGTACGGGATTTGGGTTTTCAGGCAGAAAATATTGGGCACAATTTTTGATATGATAAATTGTGGGTTGTTTTTTCAAAATGAATGTTTTTACGGTATTCAGTTTTGATTTATGTTCCTACAAATTAAATTACTAATTATCAAGGTATGGATTTCCTATTTCCATAAATATTGGGGCATGTTTTTTGAAAATGTTTGAAATTTTAAGGTGTGATTTCACATGTCATGATGGCACACTCCGTCACCTGCATATTGAAGCAATGTGTGAATACATTGGCAAAGTTTACAGTTTTTTGTTTTGATCGTCTACTGATGCTTTTCGTTTAAGTTTAGCGAACAGTTTAATTTTTGCCAATCAGAACATGCAATTTTGAAAGTTTGTTTTCTGATTTGTGGGGCAAAAAATTTGTACTGCAAGCTGCTTATTACCATAGATACTTGTATTATGATTGGAACGCTTACACGGAGAAATAAGTATGCAATTTGCGTAACAGTGTTTTAATTCCCATCTTATAAATACCAGTTTTATTTATTTTAACTTCCAGCAGCAAACCTTATATACATTTTATCACAGCTTTCTCTTTGCCTTCTGCTTCAAATCGTTTTTAATTTCGTAGGACATTGATTCGTTTAATTGCACAAATTCACGAAGTTGACAAAGAGAAATTGCTCAAATCGTATGTGAAGGTAACATATTTTATTTCTGTCTCTTATTTTCAATTATTAGGTTTTCAACGTCGGCTAATTTTAAAATGAAATGAATTCCAGGGTCACATAATTTTATCTTATTGGAATCATGCTTTTTCTAAAATAAAGTCCCTTTTTACACAAACCACTAATATAACGAATTAAGACGTTTAATTTTGGCCAAGACAATGAGAAAACGATAGAATAATTAATAAATATAATAATTTGTTTCAAGGTGGCAATCCACCTTTTTAAACTAGTGGTGCCATTTTGGAAATTTGTCTCAATTTTGAGATATTTTATTTTTGATTTATGAATAAGATTCTGTATATAAAGTTAAGACTGAGCTCCAATTTTTGCATTTCTACAAACCTTTTTGTCATAGTTGCAGCAGTTTAACAGCAATATAGATTTGACCTCAAAAATATCGTACGGTAAAAAATTTGACGTAACATTATTTTCGCCGTCAAAGCTCTTGCAAATTTCAATCGAAAATTTTAGTAGAAATGCAAAACTTGATTCTCAAGCTAAAGTTTGTATGCAGAATCTAATAAAAGAGTCAAGAAAGCAATATCTCAAAATTTGGAAAATTTACGTTTTAGCAACCTTATCTCGAAATAGGTGTATTTGCTAAACGTCTTGTTTTATCATTTTATTTTTATTTCTTAGTGAACTGATTTTTCGTTTGCAATTTGTTCAGTTTTATTATTCTCTGCCGTGTTTTCGGGAGCGCTGGAGAGCTGCACTTTGTTTTTTGAACTCTTTGCTGCTAACTCTAATGTAAAAGCTGATAAATATTTGATGAAACCGAATGACGAAAACGCAATTATTTTGCATTAACAATGACCCTTCTTGGCAAAGAAAATTGGGAGCATCCAAGAAATTTCACGAAATTATTATGAAATGTTTCTTTTAATGCCCGTACTAGCTGCAAAGCTATCCTCTTCTTTCTGAGCAATGTCTTTTTATTGGACAATTATGGTAGAATCACGTCTGCACGCTTGTCGCTTGACAAATTAGCGTAAATTTATTGCCTTAGTGGAGATGAGGATATCAACAAACTGAATTTATTCTACAAAAAACTAGAAATTAAAGAAGAGTCTTTTGTTTAATCTTTAGTCAGAAAGTTCAACTCAAATAAGTCTTGGTTCTAGAATTACAAAACGATTTGTAGTTGCTTTGAAATAATCTCAGAGCTCGAAAGTGTAATTTTCAAATCAATTACAAAATCATTCTGTTGTCTTATTTCCTAATCCTTTGTTTTGGAATTTATTACTGTCGACAAAATTAGCAAACAAACAATTCATGAAATAAGGAAAGTCAAGGAAGACTAGATTTTTTACAGAAGATTTTAATGGAAATTTTTTTTCTGCACATAGATAATTTGTTCTTGTTTCCTTTTGAATTTTCAGTGAATTCATGTTACCGGGAGATTGTGGGTGCTCTACATTATTTTGAGGCTAACGTTTTCAATTCTATGCTCTCAGCACCGTCCATTTTTTTCAGTACTCTTTTCGAACAAGCGGAAATCGAAAGAAATCTGTTCACCAAGAATTGGCCAAACATCTTCGATTTTATCTCAAGCAAGGAAGTGATCCTGCCATTATCGACTGCATATTACAGGTCATTAATCAATATTTTTTGAGCATTTCATCTGTTATTTTTTAAACATTTTTGCTACTGCTATTACATCTTTTTTGTCCATCATAAACGATTTTACAGACACCAAGTACAATAACGATAAATAAGAAAACAACTAGTACAGGACAGACAACAAAAATTACTGGACGACAGAGGAGCACAATGATAATACCAACCCCCTTTAAGCATCACTTCAAGTAAAATTTTTGTAAACATCACTTCATAACGGACATCAAATTTTTTTCCAGCGTGCTTGGTTCTTTTTTGACGTGATCGTGAAAAGCATGGCTCAGGAGCATCTTTCCGATGACCGCCAAACACAGTCTCGCAAAAGCCAGGTCAGTTACGCAGGCTGTTTCTATAAATCGTAATCTCGATACTCATTACTTATGTTCGTTTCAAGAAGATGAATGTAAACATAGTTTAGTTTTTTTGTTTTAACCCTTGGTAGTTAGCACCAAGATTTTAGAGTTGTGTGGCAAGCAAATGTTTCTTTGTTTAGCTTCATCCTAAGCATACAATATTGCCGTAGTTGCTGAGGGTTGCCTACGATAGTTATATGTTGTCTTCTATGTTATCGGTATTGCATGCATATTGTAGGCTGCTGAAGGCAAAGTATTTGCATTGGATTGTTTGTTGTTGGCTGTATCGGGAGACTGATGTCATATTTGCTTAGGAAAGGTAGAATTCATCCAACTTTCTCTTGGCAGTTTCGCAATTCTATTCCGTCGTTGCGATGCTTGGAGATGAAGTCTCCGTTAAAGAAAACCGGCATGCGGTACCGGTAGTGTGTAAGATAGCAGATGGAAGATAGACATGGCAGGAAATCTTTTACTTTATTTTCACTCCTTGTCTTTCTGTCACACTTCAGACAAAACAATGTTGATCAAGAAATGATCATCGTTTTGTCCTGTGGCCTTCTGCACACTTGTTTTCATCTTTTTGAACTATTTGAAAACCCAATACATTCACCAATGCTGTCTGTTTAATTAGAAATAGATTTTTGGCAAAAAGATTTTCCTCCGTTTTCAACCGCACTGTTTTGTTTGAAGATGGTTCACAATAAGACATATTTTTACAGAAACTCTTTGACGTGCGAGATGCCAGATACTCAACGGACTACCACACCAGCTTAGAGAATCTTTTGCAAGCATTTGTTATACAGCTTGTCAAGAAAAGACAAGACAAGTTCCAAGTTTCAAAGGTTTGTATACAAATTGTGTTGACGGTATTATACCTTTAAGGTCCGTAGATTTGATAGTAACTGTTTTTTTTAACCCTACTATGAAATGTTTTGATTTTAATGTAATATTAAAGGATACCGTAAAACCCCACAAACAAGAACGCAGGAAGATAAGAGCTTACACACTTTTTCTAAAAGTCACTTACAGATAAGAACCAAAAACAGACTGATTTCTTTGCATTCTTATCAGATGATACAAAAACCAAGAAAAAGCAAAGCTTAAAAGTCAGGAAGCATAGTCTTTGTACAAAAAATGATAATATTTAATTCGAGACACCTTATAAAAGTCATGTAATAGAATGGAACAATTCCCCACGTGTATTTATTTACGCACTGTTGCAGTAACTTTCAGTATTTTAGCCATGATGGCATAAGTGGCCCTTGGGATAAGAACTTCACCCTGAAAATAGCAAGAATACCACCATCGTAACAACATAGCCAGTCTATTTTGCATATTCTTGTTTGCGGAAAGCATATTTTTGTTTGCGGAGTTTTACTGTATATTCTTGTTTGCGGAGTTTTACTGTATTCTCAAGAAATCAAGGATTTTAGTAGCTGCCAAACTTTCTGTGATTTGTTTAGGAAAAATTTGCAAACATGCAAGGCGTGCATATTTTTGTGTGCTGTAATCAATTGGTTGTAAAAGTTGTGCTTTTGTATTCTATTTTTCTTTTTTCTTTATTTTATGGCAATGTTATTTTCTCAACAGGATGCCAATCACTGTTTAGCTTCTTTCATAAAGGTATTATTTATTATCTTGTTTTTTCTATTTATATTAATTAGCTACTTTATTATAAAAAGCTAATGTCAGTAACTGTTATTCGATCAGGATTCTTGAAGTTTTAGTGTTTAATTTTATATGCATTTTTTAAATGGGGGGTAGGTTTTTAGATGAAATTTGCCTATGCGTGTGTTTGGGGGGGGGGGGTGTAGCGATGAAGGCGAACGAAATTTAAGACACTGTATTTTTCGATTAAGTGTCGTTATTAATTTAGACACTTTATCTAGAGCTAA
>JAYJMH010016730.1:0-21044 GCA_036873815.1 Phacellophora camtschatica
TTATACATAACCTTTCAGTTTTTAGGCACATACACTTGCTATTCTCGCAAGGTATGGGTTTCTGCGCTTGGCGCAGTGGGGCCCATCAGGGCGACCCCGATCCTTCCTCTTGATGTGACCACACCTCGTGACTCCTGTTGTCTTTGCCTGGAATTACAGAGAGTTAGCAGCTCTCCTCACACTTTCGCAGCAAGTATCACCTTGGTGGGACACAACCTTGAGGTTATGAGTCCGGCGCCTTAACCACTAGGCCAGGCTTGCTTCTTAACCACTAGGCCATGCTTGCGCCTTAACCACTAGGCCATGATCATTCAAAGTCGAGTCAAGATTATTTTGCTATTCTCAACTAGTCTAAATTGACACTAGACTGATCTTGTAGTGAATGACGATCCAGTGTAAACGAAAGAGTGTGTAAAATTGCGTGGTTCGAAAAATTTCCGTGAGATGGTTTGAGACGTGGGTCGTGAGTGGTGGGTCATGGTTGACAATTTTTGCATGGGTAACTTAGTTTGCGCGGGCAACTAATTTTGTGGGGGTCAATGTTTTTGAGCGTGGTTGAAACATTTATTTGCGGCATTCATTCTCTTCGAATGCAGTGATAGCGAGAAAACTATTTTAAAATAGCAAAGTAACGCTGCAAAACAACGAGGAAAAACAGAGAAAACACTAAGTATGCTCAACTTAGAAATTTATTTCCCACTGAACATTTTAGAAATTTTAATAAAAGTAGCTACCCTAATCCTTCTGTGGGAGCTCATTCAATTCTAGAGGTTCTACAAGAGGAGTTATTAGAAAGGGGGGTTATTAGAAAGGGAGCTTATTAGAGAGGAGGTATATTTTAAAATGGAATGAGACGGGGAAATCATTTTTTTATATTTTCTATTATGTATTCAAGTTTGAATAAAATAAAGATAAAGTACAAGCAATTACTTAGTATATAAACTAAGAAATAACTATAAAGAAATAGCATTAAAGCCTATACATGAAAATTTGTAAACTAGATAAAGTAAAGTAGAATTTAAAAAATTGAATTCTGATACCTAACTAGATACCTAACTAGCCTCTGGTTTTTCCTGCGTCGTATATAATACAATTTTTTACATAACCTACAATTGTAATGTATTCTATAAACAAATTGATATAATGATATGATATGAACTATAAATATACTAAATTACAGATGTAGATTTTGCAGATTCTACAGCCGCATTCTCCTTTCCATACTTTGATTTTTTCCTTGAAATTTGCTAACGTTTTTGTGAGTTTGATCTCGTTTGGCAGTGATTGCCATAGCTTGTGAGCCACATAGGGCGTAGTATCCAGGCCAAAATGAGAAGTTTTTACATTAGGCGCTAATAAATTATCTCCGCTTCTGAGAATATATTGTGTATCATTAATCTTGTAAATGTTTTTCATGAAAGGAGGATTGAAATTTGCTCGAGTTTTTATAGACTTCAGTCATATGCAGCTGTAGATTCCTGTGGTGGACCTATTTCTTCGTTGTTCAGAAGGATTACGGTAGCTACATTTCTTAATTCAGGAAATTCAGAATTATGTTGCTTAAGCTATTGCTTATTAGCCAAAAGTTCATGTTCAGCCAAGTCTAATCGATTCCACCCTCACCACACTTGCTGTTGCTTGAGCCGTTGTGAATATGAAGCTTCCATCAAGGCCATCCAGCACAAAGCCATCTTCTCATCTCCCATGACAAACGGCGTTATTATCATTCAACTCTTCCTCAAAACATGCACTCTCCAGCCACTGATATTTTACCAGACGATTCTTCTGTTAAAGCTATAACTCGAGATCCTCCAACAGTTCAGACAAGCGAGTATTTGATCAAAATTTCATTTATTAGACGCATCAAATACAAACTTCTTTGCTGACTTTCGTGTGAAATTCACTGAGCTGGGGAAAATGTGTTCTGGCATCTACGTAATAGGCTAGCTCGACTTAGTCCTCAAAGTAAGCGTTTTTCATCGAGAGGTAGGGGTGTTTAACCCCTTCATAAGGGGTGAAATCGAAGTAATTTTTAAGTTTTAAAGGTGTTATACGTTTTCCAGCATATTAAATTACCATAAAATGAAATAAAAAAAGCATTTTTTCAAATGTATCAATTTTTTTGTCAAACTCTTAAAATCACTTCAATTAGACATAATATCAACATTTAGATACTAATAAAAAAGTATTAATTATGCATAAGATTAGCATATATTAACATAAATAGAGCAATAAGTTAACTTGACAAAAACTCACTTTTTCAAATTACGACCATCACTTCTAAAATGACTGTGCTTGTTCATGGTGTATCGAGCTATTTTCGTTGATGGTCTGAACACTTTGTAACCTTTATGAACAACCCTGAAAACCACGAAAAGATGCTTTAAATGTCTTCCGAGAGAGCTTTCTCCTTTTGAAATTACAACATTACCCTTATAATGAGTGACGGACGAATTGGAGAATTTTTAGTAGTTTTCGAAACAAGGCAAGAGTAAGACAAGGTTGTTATTTTGCTTGCAAGCACAGTTAAAACTGTTCTGCGTGAAATTTATTATGCGACATATGAATGTGCAACATGATTGGGTGATTGCAACCTGATTGGGTGACAACTGGTTGACATGTGGCTTCACGTGGCTAAAGCGCTGTGTTTCGAAGCCAAACTCTTTGTCAGAGCGCGGGTTCGAGCACAGCTGTCAGAACTTCTACCACAAAACCCACAGCCAACTCAACTGTTTATTTTTCGAAGTCGGTAAATGAGTGCCAGTTAACTATGGAGTTAGGTGCTGGAAAAAATAGGGGAAATGCACTTTGTCAAGGCACAACAGGCTTGATCGAGGAACAACACACTTCGTTGAGTGAATTCACACTTGATCGAGGTACTATTTTCGTTTCGCTGAGTAAATTCACAGTTGATGGAGGGACTATTTTTGTTCCGTTCAGTATTTGATCGAGGCACTACTCTTGTCGATCTTCAGTTGATTGAGGAGAAAAGCACTTTGTCGAGTGAGTTTACAGTTCGTCGAGGCGGAGCAGTTCCTTCTGTTTGGGGAGGAGAAAAGCATTTCGTTGAGTGAGTTGTCTTTTCGAAATGGGTAAAGGCTGATTTCCATTTAGCCTTAACTGTTTGCGACATCGCCTGCGACACCGCCTGTGACAATATTGTCTGCGGCTGCCTGAGACTGCCTAAGAAGGAAACACATTTTTCCATTTGCCTGCGTCAATATTGACTGCGGCGCCTGAGACATGTTTCTATTGAAATGTCTTCTGAGACTGGGAAATATTGACCTCCTTCCTGTGATTACGCGCGCAAAAATAAAATCGCAGTTTTCACAATGGCTGCCATCAACAAACGCTTGCAGGCGATGTCGCAGGCAGTTACGGCTAAATAAAAACCAGCCCTTTAACGATAGCATATCGTTAGCATATCACTTTTCAGGGATACCCTAAAACTCAACAAATGTATGTTGGAATTTATATTAATAAATTTACGGCAGAAAGTCGTCAACGTATCATCTTTCAGAGGTACCATAAAACTCAACAAATGAATGTTGGAATTTATATTAGTAAATTTACGGCAGCATAACGTCAACAGCCAGTTTGTCTTCAACACATTTTCCTTGTAACGTTCTTAAGTCTATTCAATATTCTCTGCGCTGAATATGTCAGTAAATTCGCATTGGAATATTGTCAACATATTGAGCCAAACCTTTTAATGCAGTTATTATGTCGATTAATTCTACTTTGGCGTGGATTTGTATGTTGTGGATAAATATGAATGACAACATTGAGGCGAGGCAGTGATTGAGGCATAGAAACATAAAGGCAGTCCTTGGAAAGATTATTGGATGAGGCTGCATTGTTCATTCAACAATTGGAACAATCGGTGCTACATCATATGGATTGTCAAAAGAATGGGCTTTCGTTCTAGGGACTATTCGGGGGGGTGCTATGTTGTTACAGCTTTGGAAAGTGGGGAGAGTTTACAATTCAAAAACTATGGCACACAGCATAGGATTCAAATCTTTGGTTAGTTGATAACATTTTTTCTCTTAACTGAATTGAAGATTAATCTGAATGCCTTCTTGGTTCATACTTGCTTATTGGAACTCTTTTATTCTCCTCAGTATGTATGTTTTGCATGATACAAAAGAGTTCCCATGATCATTTATGATTGAACCAAGGTATTTAGATTAATGTACAAACATACTTTATAAAATTTTCAAGAACATGCAATTCATTTGATTAAAGTCACCTGAAGGATCTAGATCGAATGGAACAATGTCTTGAGGCGTTATTGTTATTCAACAAATGTGTTAGTTAGGTTAGGAGAAAACAGTTGTGACCGACCAAAAATTAGTATAGCTAAGTATGTATTATTCACCAACTTAAAAGAAAGAATAAAAAAAAGAGAAATAACCAATAAAAAATGTAGAGCCCATGTTATGTCACACACGTTTCATAAATAATGTAACTCAACCACGCGCTCTCCTTATCTTTTCCTGACAAGTGTGCTTCATTTGACAAAATTTGACGAAACTCATTTGAATAAAACCATTTCTGTAAGCATAACTCCAACAAAATTTAAAATTAAATTTCTTCCATTGTTTTGGATTACATTAAAAAGCATAAAAGTTAAATTTTGTCTTAAAATTTTAGTTAATATCGAAGCTCCGCGATAAGATTAGATAAAATATGCATTTATAAACAGTTAAAATTGTTAAATTAAAGTCTTTAACTCCTTTTTAGCAGAAAAGAACAAACTTCAAGGTCCCCGAAAAACCGAAAAGACATATGACATGGAAAATTTTCAAATTTCATTAAATTATTATGACTACTCTGAAGCGCTTTGAAGTCCGAAATAGACGGAGGAGTCGGAATACACAGGGATAGGAATTTCGAATCCAACTTAATAAACAGAGGGCTTGGATAAGCGGGGAGGGAAGTTAATAAATGAGGGGTACTGTATGAAAATTAAACGCGGTAATCTCCTGGCAGCAATCGTGTCATTTCAGTTTGCTTATATTTTGTGCATACATTCAAGATTAAACAAAGGAGGCCTCTAATTTGAAAACTATCAAGGTCTTTTTCCAGTTAAAAATATAGAAATACTATAGTAGATTCCCATAATTATAACAGCTTTCGTTGATACAAAATACTGACCATTAGCATGCTTTTCAGTTGGAGAAATCATGAACAATTTACAAATAAACGGAAATGTATGTTAAATAATTTTGGAAAATGAGATAACTTGCAAGAATGTCTAATACTAAAAAATAAAATCTTTGTTGTCTTTATAGTTACATTAAACTTTGCCTTCTGACAGGACACTTTTTTATTTTCAAACTCAAAACTGTGCATACATTCTAGATTAAACAAAGGAGCTTCTAATTTGAAACATATCAAGGTCTTTTTCTAGTTAAAAATATAGAATACTATAGCAGATTTCCGTAATTATGAAAGCTTTCGTTGATAAAAAAATAGTGATCATTATCATGCTTTTCAGTTGGAGAAGTCTTGAACAATTTATGAATAAACGGAAATTTACGTTAACAAATTTTGGAAACTGAGATAACTTGCAAGAATGTCTAATACAAAAAAATAAAATATTTTTTGTCTTTGTTGTTATACTAAATTTTGCTTTATGACTGGACACTTATTTTCAAACTCAAAATTTTGCGAGATTATATTCTTTGTTTTGCTTGCTTAAGGTGTGTCAAGACAAACACTTAAAATAGAATAATTTTGAAAGAAAAGTTTGGAAATTAAGCGTTGAAAGAAAAATTGAAAGAAAAATTTCGTGGAATTATATTCTTTGCTTTGCTTGCTTCAGTTGTGGCAGGACAAAGACTTGAAATAGAATAGTGATAGAAGAAAAGTTTGGAGTTTAAGTTTTTAAAGAACAACTGAATTATTACAATTTCAAAATTTATCTTGAATAAAGTTACTTTAAAAATGTAACTACAAAATCACTTTCTAATTTTGGTGCATGATGGAAGCCCGAATATGAGAACCTCACTTTACGCATGTTTTCGGGAATTAAAGGAAAATTTAAAAATGCCTAAATGAAATTTCAATATGTCCACCCTTTACACCTATTTTACGGAATTAAGGCAAAATTTCAAAATGTCTATTATCTGAAATATTTTCCGTCATTTAAATCAACTCTTATCTTGGCCAATTTAAAAAAAATATTTTGTAAACTTTTGCACAAAATCAGCCTGTGGTTTCTTATTGGCGGGCTCTTACCATGTGGTGGACATAAGTTGCAGAAACTACATTATTTTAACTCCTGCTAACTGTCCTGACTTGCTTTCAGTTGTTTCTAAAATTAAACCATGTTTTTTAGAATTTACGGTAAAGATTTTAGAAAAGACCTTTGTTGTTATAAATGGCAAATGCATTTTATTTTAGTAGGCCTAAATATTCACTGTGAAACGTACTTTTAATTGATAGAATGAAATGTAACTTTCGAAAACCATGTCAGCATTCTTTGACGACATTGGTAGCTTTTAAAAAAGCTGTTTTTGTAGTTGTCTTTGACGTCACTGAGGACAACTTTGGATCTTATTTGCTGCTCGTTTGTATGTATGCTACGGGCAAGCCGTGTGGCTAGGCGTCTAGGTCAACTAACGTCTTCCTAGCGAACGCCACCGAAACTCTAGGGAGAGTGGCAAGCCACTCTAGCTTCCCTTGAGTGTGCCCAAACACACGCTGACGTTTGGCTTCCGGAGCAGGACAGTCAACCATCCAATGCTCTAGTGTGTGGTTGGATGTACCACACACGGGACACGTTGGATCTGTTTCGTCGTTGAGTCTGTGGTGATATGCTCTAAATGCAGGGTGATGGACGGATCGTAATCATGACAGAAGCAATTCGTTACTTCTTGATGTTATTTGTGCACGATCAAAGCGGAGACATCGTTCTTTGTAGATTATTGCTGTTCGTTGGTGTGGAATTGGCCCGTCGTTGACTGTTGATCGGATGACACTGCATGCACTTGAAATCTCGGCACATCGCATGGCTTGGTGGTTGCATCTTTGGCTGCTTGATCAGCTGCTTCGTTGCCAGGGATATCGGAGTGTCCCAGAATCCACTGCACAATGAACTTTGACTGGATTTCAGAGAGCTGCTTGCGTAGGTGGTCGATTCTGCTGGAGTTTCCTTCAAGTGCTGTGCATAGTGATTGACTGTCTGTGCAAATGATTATTGACCGTTTCGTGCTGTTGGAATTGACAATAACCCACTCTAGTGCTTCATGCATTGCGTCAACTTCTTCTCCATATGAGCTGGTGAATGGTTTGCCACGCTTTTGCAGAAATTTGATGATTTCAGGCTGTCTGGGGTCACCAATCGTCACAACTGCTGCTGTTCCGCCGTTTCTCACACCGGCTGTTGCTAATCCGTCTGTATAGATGGTGTAATCGGCTGCAATCGCACATGCAATGCTCCCGTCCAACTTCTTTTGCGCAGTGTCGTTACGCCCACTGATCTCTAGCACGTTGATGTTAATCGTGTATCTTGCTGTGTTAGCCAGCTGCCATAGCGAGACTCCAATGCTTTTCGACGCCAACTCATGCGGTTTTGCAGTCTCTGTGGGATGTCTTTTTCGAGTGCAGTGCGTTTCAGGTGGTCATCTGCAGCTCTGAGTGCTTTCTCAATGGCACGTGTTGACTGTTTGCTGACTGTTGCGTAGCTGATGATATTTGCCTCTGCTCGTAGTGCTTTCAGAGGTGTTGATTGTAGTTGGCCTGTGATGATGCGAAGAGCACGATTCTGCGCACGTTCAAGTCGATCCATGTTTGTTGCCGAGATCCATGGTTGCCATGTAGTTGCTGCGTAATCAAGTCGACTTCTGATCATCGCAAAGAAGATTGCTCGCAGATTGTGTCTTTGCCATCTCCATTGTGAGTGCGCCACTGCCTGTAGCATTCGTAGTCGGGATGTTAGGTCGCTTGTAAGCTTGTCGACATGGGCATTGGACGTCAGGCTGCGGTCAAGAAGCACACCAAGGAGTCGTGGCGAATCATTCTGAGGAATCGGTACACAGCTCACTGTCACTGAAGGTTTCCATTTTGCGTCTTTGGACCAAGTAGAGAATGCACATGCTTCGCTTTTCGCCGCATTCAGTTGCAGTTTCCATTGCTGACTCCAGTTGTATGTCAATATAGCTCTGAACTGACTGTTCTGCAACCTGCTTGTCTCTTACAGTTGCCACAATGGAAACATCGTCTGCGAACATGGCGATAACATCATCTTCTGGCAGCAGTTTCGCGAGATTGTTGATGTAAAACAGGAAAAGAAGCGAAGCAAGCACTGATCCTTGCTGAAGTCCATGTCGAAAGCGCGTCTTTTGCTGAGGACGTTGTTCAGTCGGACACGTGCACGTCAATCGTTCAGAAATGCGTGTAGCAATCGTATCAACGTAGCTGGGATGCCAATCTCCAGCATGTGAAGCAACAACTTTTCTCTCCAGACAGTGTAAAATGCCTTGCTGAAGTCGAGTAGTGCCAGCACCGTACGTTGCATTGGTTTCTTCTGAAAGCCATCTTCAGTTGCTTGCACCAATTTAAGGATCTGGTCCTCACAGCTTCTCCCCTTTCGGAAACCGGATTGAAATCGGCTGAAGAATCGTCGAGACTCTGCAATGTAGTATATACGATCTGCCAGCACTCTCTCCATAAGCTTTACGATGCATGATGTTAGGCTGATTGGCCGGTATGACGCTACGTCATTAGCTGGTTTTCCTTTCTTCGACAATGGTATGATTATCGCCACACACCAGATTCTTGGCCAGTCTGCTCGAAGGAATGACAGGTTGAAGATGTGAAGAGGCTC
Source organism: Phacellophora camtschatica (assembly GCA_036873815.1). NCBI lineage: Eukaryota > Metazoa > Cnidaria > Scyphozoa > Semaeostomeae > Ulmaridae > Phacellophora > Phacellophora camtschatica. The sequence goes on from JAYJMH010016730.1 coordinate 8,837, forward strand.
TGCCAATGCGCAAGGTCCTAGCGCCTTCAAAAACGTTGGTGGAATTCCGTCTTGACCGGCCGCTCCCTTTCGTTTCATCTTCTTGACTGCGGCTGTTAATTCACCCATTTGAATGCTTGAACAACTCTCCTTATCGGCTGATGGTGCTTCGACACGTTTTTGGAATTCTCGATTGAGGTTGCAATCTTGCTTTGACATCTTCAGGTTGCTGACACGAGCGTAGTGCTTCACGAAAACATTTCCTTTCGCCTTTGCATCTGTGATCAGTCGTCCATCGTGTATCATTGCTTCATTTGGCGAATTTATATCCGGGTTACCGTTCAGTCCTCTGATTACTTGTCACATTTTCGTCTCATCGGCATTTGCCACTGCGTCCTCCAGAAGTTCACGCCACTTTCTGACGGCTTTGTTTGCATCTCGACATGATTCTACCCATTCTTGTCTATTCGCGTCTATCGTCCCTTGAAGTCTGTTGCGTGTTCTGATCTTTGCTCGTACAACTGGTGTCATCCATGACTTGGCCTTGCGTCATGGTGTCGTCTTCCCAACATCTGTTTCGGCTGTGATTGTGAGGATGTTTGTGAATCTGTCTATTCTGGCAGACAAGTTTGATTCTTCAGACAGCTTCATTATTTGGAGCTCTACTTGATGCTGCACACGTGATATGACTGGTTGATATTTGATGTTGTGGTCATTCGTTGTGCTGATGGGTAGATGGTCTGAGTTTCCAATCGGTTCTTGTATCTTCCACGTTGCTTTTGCTGTCCATTTGTTGCCGCATAATGACAGATCAGGAGTGCTTCCACGTGCAGTTATTCTGCTGTGTCGCGTGCATGATCCGTCGTTTAACAGATGAAGCTTTCGGTCTAAGAGCCAATCTTCGATTTCGTGGCCGCGGCTGTCCTGTGGTTGCTCATTATCCCATACTCTTGAGTGTGCATTCAGGTCGCCAACAATGAGTGATCGGGGGTTGATGAAATCAGTCTCGGTTCAAATTTTGTTACTTGCGTGTCTGTGTTTGGTAAATAGACGTTTACCAAGTTAATCCAGTCGTTCTTGCCCGTCTTTGCTCGAACTGTCTGTACCTCCTGCCCAGCACGTTCTATTGCCTTGAGTGGTTTGTAGACAATATCTTTTCGGATGAAAAGTAGAAGGCCTCCACCATTTAGGTGCTTACGATCAGCTCGTATACTTGCATACCCTTCGATTATTGGTGTTTTGTCGGTTTTGCGTAGCTTTGTTTCTTGCACAGCGCATATGTCGATATCTAAATGGAGCAGTTGATCACGTAGTTCAAGTATCTTTGGTCGTATTCCATCAGCATTCCATTGCAAGATCGTCAGTTTCGGTCTTAAAGCGTGTCCCGTTGGTTGCCAAATTGCCTGTCCGTGTGCTGGTGACTCAGCTGGTTGGTTTGCAGATTCTACCGCAGCTCTTTCGTTCTTAGTCTGTTTGTCGCACTGTGCACATCGGAATTCCGTCGCCTGGCCATCGCTTCCATGTCGACCAGTTGAGCATTGACATCATCGAATTGGCTGACTGTTGGAACGCAGTACACAGTGGTACTTGCCGCATCTCTCTCTCTCTCACTTGTTTTGCTTCATCAAACGTCATTCCACGTGCTCGTAGCTCCACGTGCACCATTGTTGGTGGTGCTGTAGAATGTTGCTCAGGTGTCTGTGTTTTTTCTCGTGTCTGTGAAGCATCAGGTCCGGTGCATCACCACTGCCGGGTCGCTAATGTCTGATCTCTATTTGATCCTCGAGGGATGACAAAACCTCTGCAGCTTTTACTGAGGTGACACATGTTTACGCAGTTTTCCTCCACGCAATGGTAGGCAGAATCAGCAAATCTTGTTTGAATTGTTTTTCCGCACACCGCACATGCTTTGCCAGATGCCGACTCTCTCACTGTTCGTATGAAAACAGCTGCTGCAGGAACAATCACTTGTGCTATGCCGTCGCCATGTTTACCACAAAGCCAAGGAACCTGTCAGAAGTTGGTCACTATCCTCCAAAAGTCAAAAACCTTTTGTGTGTTTGGGCACCTCTCAAGAAATCGAAGACTCACTGCTGCTGGTATTTTTTGTATTTGATAAGCCATGCCGGCGGCGAAACTTCGTCGAGGTCGGTACGGCAGCGAAAAATTCGTTGAGGTCGGTACGGCTCCTGGAGACCCAGATGAAGTGGCCTGACTCTGTTCTTTTGCAAACTCTTCCCATTTATTGACCAGGACTTGGCGTGGACGGTCGTTGAGCTACTCGATCCAGTTGACTGTATCAAGTAGCGTATCAGGGAGGCTTACAAGAAAGCTGCTAGCACGAGAGTCTGCATCCATCAAAAAGAAGGCCACATCTTGCTGCGTGGTTCCAGGTGCTGTTGGCTTGAAGTAGAGAAATTAGTTAACAATAAACTCAATGATTTATTGTTAGTTCTCAATTTATTAAATACCCTTATATAATTCTAAACTTTTCTTAGTATATATTCTTCGTTTTTCAAAATAGGCATTTTCAAAATACAATTGTAAAATGTTGACATGACATGGATCTGTGCTTCTCGCCAACCAGAGGCTCAGCATACCATCTGTACCTGCAGTCCTCTGATACATGAGGCACCCAGTCTTCACCAAGCAGAACTTTCCATCTGCCACCAAAAACTTAAACAAATCTTTTTCTACAATCCGAAAAGAGAAACAAAATGTCTTTGAATACCTTTTTCGTGATCAGTTAATCTTTAACGCTGTAATACCACTTTTAAAATTATCCGGGTTTAAACTGAAATGGCCAAATGGAATGGCCAAATGGTAGCAGATATCGAATACGATACAGCTAATGCACCTTTTAGATGATACATTAATTATGCGTTTTATTACTCTTGAAGATGCATCAGAAATGTTTGGGAGAATGCCCTACAAGCTTCTCAGTTTGGACATTTGTATTTAGGGTTAAACTTTTCGAAGCAATACATATTATAATGGGTTCTCAACATGCGGAATTTTGTGGCATTGTTTAACACTACCACGATCACAAAGCACATATAAAGCATCAAACAAGGGGAAAAAATCAATACGCTGGAATGTACACTATTATTCACAACTTTTTAAATTATTATATATTTATAATCATATAAATTAAATCAGTAACATTTTTGAGCAAAACTGACATCAAACTCCAACCCCACCCCCTTCCCCTGCCAATTTTACTGCAAAATTATATAAAAGGAAAGAAATCTGAAGAGGAATAACTAAACCATCGTTTATAATATAACATTGGAAAATCTAAACACGTTGGCACATTCATATTCAGCATATCTATGGTTAATATAATTATATTGGATATGCTCCCTTCATTGTTAATTTTCAAATTGTTCTGAGCATTTTACCTTATTTGAGCTATTTCACAAGGAAATCTTTTCAGTGTTATGCATGTAGGAAATCTGTACAGCCACCCAGTAAGATGATAAATGCACTAACATTTTTAATGATGGTGAACAATGATCAAAACGAAAACATGTGATGAGACAATGTACTAGAATACAGTTTCCCTCTGGATTAAAAATAATGTTTTTGGCTTCTTTGTTGTTTGTATTTTCATCTTTCTTGAATTTGTAACTATTGTATTTCACAAAATAAGGCATTTAAAAATGCTTATGGACCCTTATGTTTGTTATGTTTAATAAAACGATATTAGATTTCACAAGTAGTTGTTTTTATCCGTGTTAAGGTTGCATTTTACCATGAATGAACCAAAGCCAGCCCTGAGACCATAGGACCGGACCATAAGACCCAGGACCCTGGGCCTCCCCAAGAAAAATTGAAATACTAATTTCGTGGGATTATATTCTTTGTTCTGCTTGCTTCAGTTGTAGCATGACAAACACTTGAAATAGAATATTGATAAAAGAAAATTTTCGAGGTTAAGTGTTGAAAGAAAAATTGAAATACTAATTTCATGGGATTATATTCTTTATTTTGCTTACTTCAGTTGTGGCATGACAAACATTTTGAAATATAATAGTGAAAAAAGAAAAGTTTGGAGGTTAAGTGTTGAAAAAAAAATTGAACTACTAATTTTATGGAATTGTGGCAGGACAAAGAGAATAGTACTGAAAGAAAAGTTTGGAAGTTATTTAAATGTTGATAGAAAAATTAGAAGACTCATTTCGTGGGATTATATTCTTTGTTTTGCTTGCTTCAGTTGTGGCATGACAAAGATTTAAAATAGAATAGTACTGAAAGGAAAGTTTGGAAGTAAGTGTTGAAAGAAAAATTGAAAGAAAAATTTCGTGGGATAATACTCTCTTTCTCTTGCTTCCTGTTCCTGCTGGCCATTTGCACTTGATCTTCAGCTAAAGTTTCAAAGTTTTGAATTTCTTCCAATGTATTCAGATATTTGCAGCTGCGTCTTTTGTCAAGTGTCCTTTCAATATTGTGATATTGTCCCCGACGTTATCAATGCAGGATGTTGACATGTCATCAGGCTTTCAACGTTTGATAGGAACTATTTTTATCATTGTCATTGGTTATCACGTCCGAATATTCATACCCTGGGTACCAGACTTTTCATTAAAAAAATGAAGATTATGGTCTGAAGAGCACATAACCTCGTTCCCATTCTATAGTAACTGACCAATCAACAGCGAGTGTACACATTTCGTGTACGTTCAAAGGTCAAATCAAGACAATAGAAATATGCAAAATAAGCTGCTGTATAAAATGCAGACCAGAAAAAACATGTCCGTGTTCAGGAAAAAAAACGGCAGCCATTGTAAAAAGAGGCGTAGTAAAGAGAGATTTCGTTTTCCTCGTCGCAATGATGTTTCAAGTATGCAGTTTTAAGCATTGCGCTCTTTAACACCGTTGGCAAAAATGATCTTACAATGCAAAGAAAATACAACAACAGTGGAATAGCAATAGTCTAAATAACAACAGTGGAATAGCAATAGTCTAAATAACGTGTTTTCAAATTCCCGCCAATTTTGAAAACCCAGACGCAAGAAAGATTCCTGAAGATCGGCGCGCATGCTCAGACAAATGTCGCCTTTGCTCTATGGATTCCCAATTGACTACGTCACGTGAATCAATGATGTCGTTCAATGATGACGTTTTCAGGATGTCGGCATGAAATCATAACAGCATGGAAATTCATCAGACCATCCAACACGATGACGACACAGCTTTGCAACGTCAAGAATTTATGTTCGTTTATCAATACTCGTTGGTAAAAATAATATAAAATTATTGTCGTTTCGCGTGTGTTTACACAATGCCATTTTCAGATTAAGTCTGCTGATGTTCAAGAGCATTCGACCATATTTCCAATATTTACAACAAAATACTGAGTTTTTTTATTTTTGCCCCAAATCAGTCGATTATTGTGCTGTTCAAATATACGCATAGACCTATTTTCTTGGAATACGTTTTAGCGATGTCCTTATCAAATTCTGACTCACGGACTCTCGCTAAAATTTGTATTTGCAGTTGCATTGTGTTCAAGAAACGCATGACGAGTTGATGAAACATCGAAAGATGACTTATTAGAAAATTCAATCGAAATATTTTCGCTCCAAATTGTTTATTAAATAACGACAATGAAAATCATAAGCGAAAACTCTCTTAAGTGCCTTTCCGACGGGTAAGAACTGAACGGTGTTGCTCAAAGTCCCATGAAAAATCCCATGTAGCCCTCCCCAAACAAGGACTTTAGATCCGTCCTTGCTAGCGTTTTGACTTCGTGACTGTTAGCCAGCCAATCCGTCATCATTTCATAACCGCATCGTGTGAACGGTAAATCAATGCGTCATGATTTCCAATAGGCCCATTGGTAAATGCGTCCCTACAAAATGGGACCTCAAAAATGGATAATGCAGAAACTTTAGTTGCCCTACAATCTACAGCTTTTTAATTGCAATATCCTAGAGAATTATTTTGACAAATGAATAAACTGGGGGGAGGGGCTGGAATAAGAATGTTTTGGGTCGAGCAAACAATTTCGCACGGAGAAGACGTATGTTCCGGAACTCAGAGTACCCCCTTCAAATGACGGTACAATATTTTTGTCCTTACCAGCTGTCATGATTCAGTGTGAAAAAACCGCCATTTTTATCAGATGAATGAATAATTGAAATAAGCCTGATTAAAATCTTGCATTACGTCTTGACAACTGTTTAGATTCATTATTTTGTTTGATAAAGAGGCGAGTATTTGTGCAAAAAGAGAATTAATAAAATAACCGAATTTGAAATTCAATTGGATCTCTCAAGAAAGAGCTTTGCCTTAGTTCATTGTTCGCATGAAACATCTGGCGATTTGCAGAGCACAGCGAAATTAATTAATTAGATCAGACACAACCACGGCTCATTTTTGCGTGTTCAGTATCAAGGTTGGAAACAGGTACGTAGAGCACTTTTTTGGGTTTCTTATGATAAATAAAAGTAGATAAAGTTTAATTATAAGAAATGTTATGTTGCCATTCTTGGTCTGTACGATTTGATGACTTTGTCGCTCAATTGTTTTCATGCGTTATACCGGTCTACACCAGTTCAATCGGGTTTAACCTAAGGCATGCTTTGCCCAATATCGCAAAAACGCAGACAAAAATGGTGTATTGAAATTAATGCAGGAATATCTGAAAAGAGTGAATTATTAGCTACTAAAAAAACCTAATATTTTTAAAAATAAATTTTCCCAAAATCTAATGAGCGTGGGGGGGGGGAGTACGGCAATTAGGGGCCCGAGAGTACCATACTGTATTACTTAAAGCTGCACTATCGTTTTAACATTATGAGAAGATTGCACCTATTTGATTGGTAAGCAAGGTAGAGATATGAAATGTATTCCATATCCTCAACACAATAACTTAGGGGCCGGTCATTACCGTAATATCCGGCGCATAAGTCGACTCGGGTAAAAGTAGAAGTAAGATTTTAACACAAGTAAAGAATGTGCAGCATATAACCGGATTATATGCAAAAATCCGGAGCATAAGTCAAGGTAAGATTTAGGAAGGGAAACTATGGTCTAAAAGCTTGGACTTATACGCTGGACACTGTGGTAAATATCGCGAGGGGTGATGGAGGAGAAATTCATTTGGCATGCAAATTTTGAAGACCCCTCTAATATCTGCCAAATAAGATAAACCCCCCCCCCTTAGTTAGGCAGTTACAGCTTTTTTAAATCATCTTTGAAGCTAAAATGTTTTGCAGAACACCCTCACAGGCTTCTAAAAATTTTATGACCCCCAATTTCTTCTCTATCATCTCTCGCCATATTTAATGCCCTATCCTTTATTCGACATAGAGGGTTTTATGTATCTTTAAAGATATATTTGAAATTGTAAAAATTTAGCTAACTTAATCCGACACGTAGCTGTGTTAAAAATAGATTTTGGGGTTCTGAATATAGACAGGCATGTGAATGAATAAATTATAATGAGTTGGATGGTCTAATCTCAAGGTCAAGTTTTTCATATTAAATTTCAAATAAACAGCCTGCGTAGAAACCCAGTTGGTGCCATTAATAAATTATTATTGTATAGCGATGCATGTTTACAAAAGTATACATTTACTGATAAAGGTGCTGATTATGTATCACGTATACTGCAGGTATATAGGCCTATATAATGCAAAGGTTTTGCAATTAACTAAAATATTTTGCTCCAAAATTATATACTTTAAATTGTTTTTGATAAACCTCGATACTCAATTACGATTCTGTACTTCATGTTTACTAAACTATTTGATAAGATAACGAGTCTGGGGAGGGGTGCATCCTAATATATGGATACGAGTATGTGCCGTCGCTAAGGATGGGTTTGAACTTTGAAGAAAGTAAATTTGCTGAACATGGTACGATTTTCAGCAATAAATGCTATAAGTTTGAGATATATATTAAAAATTGTCCTTAATGTTGGGTGACTTGGAATCAAATAGAACATAAATGTTGGGTTTACACGAAAATGAGAACATTAAAGATGGGTGTGTTTACAAAATCTCGGCGGTACAGTCCTCCTGTCCGACCGTGGGGATGTACTCCCCCCCCCCCGGGTTTTTAAAGTTGTGTTTGTATATCATATAAATCTTGGAAAATTTTCAAGTTAAGTGACAAATAAACGTAACCTTTTTGCGCCTCCATCCGTCGCTCCTTTGCTTGAATTCTCTGGTATATTAACTTGGCATGAAATATAATATAAGTTTAACTTGCTGCTTTCTGAGCAAGTGGTGTGTAAGCTGAGTTGTAAGATGATAGCGGGAAAAGTCCATAATATTTAAGACCGGGTATACAAAAAATGTTTGCCTGAAGAAAATGGCACCAAGAAAACAGTAGAAAGTTTCTAAAATGTTACTAAAACATTCCTAATTCTGAATAGACTAAAATCTATGTTAAATATTCTGATTACAAGTTTTTTTTATAAGAACCACCTTTTCATAAGAAACGCCATGCTGAGTTTTGGATGCGATCAGATGCGATCAACCAATCAATTTGAAGCCAATGTTCTACCTGTTACCCACAGGGCCCCAGTCTTTGTTGTGAAAGCATACAAAGCTCTGGGGACGAGGTTGGCCTATGCTATTAGTCACCTTTTAGCGTCGACCAATTCAATTCAATAGCCAAAGCAACTGGTGTAGCCAGCCTAAACAATCAACCAACACATTTAAATTATTGACGAAAAACGTTTGCATGCGTAGCTAACGTAATGTTGGCTAACTTTATCTGAATAATCCATGGGCTTGATTCTCATATTTTAAATGAGCACTTGGCCTTTATTGTCTTTACGAATAATAATTGTTTTGCTGAAAACGTACTGAGCTATGTTGGAGTTTTGCCTATCACTATTTTCCTCCTCCTCACTTCCTTTCTTCCGCCTTTTATCTGTAGAAGAATTCTCAGTTTTCAGTTCTTATTAAGAAATAACTACACTTGAGATAAGTAATAAATGGTAATAAATGGTAAGAAAAGCGTCTCTCTCAAAAACCTTGTATTCACCAAAGCGATGTTTATCCGAAGAAATGTTAACTATAGACGTTGAAGCGTTTCAAATCCAGTTCAAACTTCTTGAATGCAGAACTATTTATGAAATAATTTCAAATTTGTTGAAAAATTTAACAAACGCAAAAAGGTGAATCTTTTAGGGAAATTAAGGTAACGAAAGACAGATTCATTCATTAACCACACATTCACACGTGAAAAACCAAGCTCACGCTCTGTACTAAAAGTTTCTTTTAAATATTTTATTGTTACCTATTGTTAGGAGAAACAATGGAGCAATAAAATATATTGAAATATCCTAGAAATTCTGCTACTAAGTTTCTTATAAAGGTGTTTCTCATAATAAAAATACTTGTAGATACCGTACATTGCAAATAGGCTTAGTTACGCATTGTTACCAAAGCACGAGTCAGTAGTAGTAATAACATAGCATATAAGAGAGTTAATTATTCATTGAAAGACTGTTGAAGAATGGGTTATAATCTAATTCAGAACAATCAATTAATTTATTGATTAAAAAATATAATAAAATAGGAATGACAAACCAGCTAGGTAGCAAAGGTAGCACGCAAGTAAGTCCCGAGAAGTAACCCCCAAACACTAAATATTTTTTTTTTAAAGCTTCCATTTAATGAATCGGGTGTTTGGAATGACTCTACATGAAGACAGTTTTTAAGATTCTTAAAAAAAATTTCTAATTTCTGTTTCAAGCAAAAACATTCTGTTTTATTTGCATTTCTAATTTTTAAATAGACACTTAAATTCCAAATACCACGCCTTTTGCAAAAGGTAATATTGCTATCCTGTTAGAGAAGTTAGAATTCTAATAGTAATCCTTTTACGTTCCTTCCGATTGTTCTATTAATTCTTTGATCCTTAATTTATGGCGTGTAAGATTTAATACGGTTGACAACGAGACTTGTTTTTTGCCAGAAAACGAACCTCTCTTTTTAAAATATAACAACTTCAACATGCTTAAAATGTAAAGCTAATGTTAACCCATTAGAATTGGGTAATCTATGTTGTATACAATATAATCATTCATGGCATCAATGATAGCATCGGCTTGTTAGTATCGTGGTAAAATCTTTCTGAAAGATACCTGTTGTATTTATATCTATCGAAAGAGAAAGACACAAAGAAGAAGGTTTTGCTGCATAAATATTTATCCAGCTAAGAAATGCAGATGGTAAAGTTGAGGTTGCATATTTTTTGAGAATATCACAGTCACATTTATTTCATAGGAAACTAAGAAAGCGCTTCAGTACTGAAAGTTCCTTAATTTTTTCCACAAATTTAGAGTTTGAGATATCATCGAGTCATGTTTACATTTCCAAAACTATAAATTAAAAGTGCTATAATCAAACTCCCAAGTCGATTTAGGAGCAGGCAGGTTGTTTTAATGTCAAAACGTGGACTTGAAATGAATGGCGTTCCTTTAAATTGATTTGAAAGCTCAATTTTTTTCCGACGTCGTTTTGAGCTCAATTTGAAAGGTTTTACGAATTTAAAGCTGTAACCCTGAAAACTGAGATAATTTTGGGAACATCCAGTAGAGGAGCTGACTCCATATCTTTATTTCTGATTGCACGTAATAAAAGAAACTTTAGCTTACAGTTTGATTTAGGCTTCCTCTAAACCAGACGATGACCTTTCCAATGTACTTCTGAAAGTTTGTTGTTTATGAATAAGGAACCTTACAGTTGATTAATAAATTGCAACACACAACAATACATTAAAATTTAGTTGCTGCTTGAAGGCAATGACAATAAAAGAACATTAAAAAAAGGTGATTGGCCAAAGAAATGAAAACTGATTCCAAAAATTGTCATAATTCCAAAGCAGCTATGTTGAATGTTTTTATCTAATTGAGAAATCATCAACTTTACTTTGCAATGGTTATTGATTGATTCAAAACATGACATGCTCCTGCAACGTCCATCAATGTTGAACTTATATAAATTCAGCTCGAAGTTAAAAAAATAAATTCAGAAATTTATCTGTCATGGTCACACAATTTTGACGTTTGTTGTCATTGTCAAACTTCTGGTTTTACAGAAACACACCCTGTGCATTTCATTTTATGTAACTCGGCGAGGACTCGGCGATTACTGAGTCAATCTTTCCAAGCAATATATCAAACTTTCAGTCAAAGCCTTTCTATAACACTCATCGTGGGTTTTAAAACACGATTAATGTTGCTCGAAAAACGTACCGATTGAATTGTAGTGACTGTGTTTCTTTACTGTGCTATGTTTCATGTGAGAACAGTTGCGCCTTTGCTGCGATGCTTTTTGTGCGCCTACGGAGCCATGCACTCATGTGCAAACAAAAATATCAACAATTTAACTCCTCCCCATCATCTTTGCAAACGTGAAGCTTTTTGGCAGGCCAGTGATATACTATCACATTCATTATATATTTTTTAATGAATGAACACAAATTTGCATAGCTGAGAAAGCCAGAATAGAGTAGACAACTGTAAACTAGCCCAGCCTTATGCTTTGATCTTCTCACATTTCGTAGTCCAGTATATAACAACCAGGTCACATAAAATAGAGATGACCTGAAATACAGAGTTCAAGGTGTCCTGCCAAAAAGCTTATCAGGGATAAAAAACAAACCAATTTCAAGATACTGCCAACATCTGTTGTACCAACCAAAGAAAATAAAATCTCGCTCAACTATGCCTTTGCATTTACATGTGCAACCTGTCGGTAGATTTCTTTTAGGAATAGACACGGTTGCTTTTAAAAGCCACAGGTAAGGCAATTGCTAGCAACAAGATTGATTTGAAAAACAACTTCAGTGATATGGTAAGTGAAGTTTACTAGTTTACAACTTAATTAAAAAGGGTTAAGATATGACAAGTGAAAGCCGGAAGGCAAAAACACATACTAAAATACTATATTTTGCCATTATTTGAGCCATATATTAATACAATTAAACGATAAACGATAAATACGAGTAATAAACTTATGCGAGTATGAATCTAATAAGTTCCAGTCATAAAAGATATCTAAGTTATATCTCAAACAACCGTGGTCAACTATGCAAGTTTAACTATCCACGAAAAAACGTATCGTTAATTCGCGTGCACTTTTCAAGTTACCTGCAACCTTTTACGTGGTCTACGCGTAGCTAACCATAACATAACATAACATAACATAACATAACATAACATAACATAACATAACATAACATAACATAACATAACATAACA